>JACCIX010000337.1:57500-69967 GCA_025506515.1 Flaveria trinervia
TAGAACTGTTAAATAAACAAATTAGGGAAACTAAAGTTGTAGCTTTTAACCAAGATAATGACATTAAGTTCTATCTAAACTCCCTAGAAGAAGCAAAGAAACAAGAAGCAGTTTTGAAAGTCGAAGTAAATTCATTAAAACAAAAACTGCACAGTTGGACTAGTTCTTCTCACATAGTTCAACACTTAGTGAGAGAACATAACAATAGTGAGGTTTGGGTTACAAAGTGGTACCACCACCACATGAGACCTTATTGAATGCTAAAAGAAAACCAATTAATAACAACCCATCAAGGATCATGTGGTATCCACTCCTCTTGTAAGTGACCCAGATTCCACAAGTAAACCAATTGAATTTGTAACTAAACAAAAGGAGACCATTTTAAAGTCAAAAGGTAAAATGCATATTGTTAATCTAGATGAACAAATTAAGAAGGTTAAGGTAAAGTCTGGTTCAAATACCTATAATTCTGAACCTAAAAAGACCAAACAAGATAACCAAACACGTGCATTATGTCTAAGTCCAGATAAACAAAAGGGGAAAGATGTTAAAAAGGTTCAAACAATTAATTTTGTTAAACAAGAAAAACGTCTAAACAAGAAGTGTCAAAACTCAACCAAGTCAAAGTCACACAAGTGTCACACACTTCTCCGCATAAACAACCATACCAGCATGTCGAAAGTAGATATTGCTACAACTGTGGAAAGTATGGACACATCGCGTCTAACTGTCCTTACTATTAGACACCTAGGAAGAAAGTTGAACTTCATAATCCTAAACCCAGTTCTTCTAAAAGGATTTCTATAACCCCACCAAGAACAGTTAGTGAACATAAAGTTCAAACCATAAGCCAATCGTTTGTTTATCACAAACAGCCCTTACACAAAACTGGCTTATGCAAAGAAAAGTCTAGTTCAATGTCTAGTAATGAGAACAAGAAGATGAATGATCTTCCCTCACCCTCTAATGGACAATGGGTGGAATTTATGATGTGTGATGCCTCTTGGACACCCAACCCGGTTAAGGCTTGGGGTCCCTAACCTTAACTAATGTTTTCTATTGAATGTGCAGGGTGTTCGCTATAGTGCTGAAACAAACACTTGGATTGTAGATAGCGGAGCATCCAGGCACATGACTGGGAACCGGGCACTCCTGTCAAACGTCAAACAAATAAAAGGAGGCCATGTTTCATTCACTGGAAACAAAGGAGGTCACATCACAGCTCAAGGGGAAGTTGGGAATCAGAAAGTGAAGTTTGACAAGGTAAACTATGTTCAACAACTTGAAAATAATTTGATTTCTGTCTCCCAATCTGTGATAAAGGATTTAAAGTAGTATTTGACAACAAGAAATGCTATGTTCTGAAAAAGGACTACGTGATCCCGGAGGACCAAGTCTTAATGTCTGCTTCAAGATATAACGACCTTTATGTCTTGGATCTTTCAAAGGCCTCCACAACGGATCATCAAGTTTAGTGCTTCTTGTCCAAGGCTACAGAGAAGGATTCAATCTCCTGGCATAGGAGAATGGGACCATCTAGTGCAAGGAGTAAACGTCAAAAACTTCCAACTACCGGATTTTTGTGTCGCCTGCAAGAAAGGCAAACAAACTAAGTCTCACAAGGCAAAGAAAGTTCATTTCATAGAAATGCCTCTTAAGCTTCTTCACATGGGTCTATTTCGTCCAGTCAGTACAAGGAGCATCGTCGGCGACTTGTACAGTTATGTAGTTACAGATGACTACTCAAGATTCTCTTGGGTAATGTTTCTGAAATCCAAATCTGAAACATTTGAGTCATTCAAAGAGTTAGTAACTACTTTGGAGTCTCTCTACTAGCTGAAGGTAAGACAAGTACGCTCAGACAATGGTACCGAGTTCAAGAATCAGTGAATGGAGGCATTCTGCAAAGAAAAGGGAATTGTGCGCCAATTCACTTCTACCTACACCCCACAAATGAATGGAGTTACCGAGAGAAATAATCGCAGCTTGATAGAGACAACAAGGACAATGCTAGCAGACTCGAAACTACCCGTCCAATTTTGGAATGAGGCAGTTGCCAATGCATGTTACATCTTAAATAGAGTCCTAGTGGTAAAATGTCATTATAAGACATGTTACGAGCTACTTCAATGATGTAAACCAAATCTAGAGTACCTCGAACCGTTTGGCGCACCTTGCACCCTTTCGAAGAAAACTCAGGAAGGAAAGTTCAGTGAGAAGGCTAAAGAAGGAATTTTCCTAGGATACAACATACCGAATAAGAGAGTTTACAATAACTCAACGGGTCAAGTAGAAGTGTGGTGTAACGTGGACGTTCAGAGATACAACATCCCCCAGCTAGAAAAGGACCCCCATTCGTTTTCGATTATATGGATTCTTTATGTCCTTCAACATCCCTCTCTCCACTTCTGAAGACGAGTTAGCAACCAAGATGATGTATGTGGTCTTAAACACGCTGTCCCTTGACTCAATAACATCCGGCTCCCAAGGCCAGTGTTCTAGTAACTTAGGGGAAGCACTAGAGGTAAGTGACTCCTCTTCTGATGATGAAGAAATGGAAAATGTTCATGTGGATCATGAGGAATAGGTTCCAACTACTACAACTACACACGCATAAGATGTTAATGCCTCTGCCTCAGATACTAAACCTGTGGTTCACAATCTGGATAATGAGGTAGTTGTACCCACCACACCTGGATATCGTCTAAATGTTTATCATCCTCTGGACAATGTCATAGGGGATGTACAATCAGGAGTACAGACAAGAAATCAGCTATATTCAGCTGATTATGCCTCAATCATGGAAAAAGGCTACCTTCACGATGGTGCTTATCGATGTTTTATGTCTCAATCTGAACCAAAATATGTAAGTGATGCCTTAAATGATGAGGCTTGGGTGAGTGCCATGCAAGAAGAGCTTCTTCAATTCAAGAAGTTAGGTGTGTGGACTCTGGTGGGCAGACCTAAAGGTGCTAAGGTCATTGGCACTAAATGTGTCTTAAAATGCAAGAAGGATGACCAAGGGGTCATTATCAGAAACAAGGCTCGACTTGTAGTTCAAGGATATCGACAAGTCGAGGGAATCGATTACAACGAAGTGTTTGCACCCATGGCAAGAATAGGAGCAATCCGTATCTTCCTAGCCTATGCATCGTATATGAAGATTAAAGTCTATCAGCTCGATGTGAAAAGTGCATTCCTTTATGGTGAAATCCGAGAAACATTGTACCTGTGACATCCGGTAAATTTCCGTTACCAAACTCCTTTATTTCCGTTAAGTCTTGCATACATGTGTCGTGAACACACACTAGTTGTCGTTTAACGTTGGTGACCTAGTGATAATGGATAATGTTAATTTAATGTGAATCTAATTGATTATGTGATTATTGTGTTATGTTTATGTGTTTACACATTTTTAAAAGGTTAATTAGAAAATTAATCGCGTAACGCGAAACGTGCCTATTTATTCGTATGTCTTGTGTTTTTATAAAGATAAGATATATAATGATTTTCATAAGTTTATATCTTTATATTATTAAGTTAAAAACACTTTACAAAGAGTTTAAAGTCTAGTTTTTATAAAATACAAATTACAAGGGTTAAAAGGGTAATTATGTAAATTAAAATTAAACAAAACAAATCCCAACCCTAATTCCCACCCATTCGGCCGCAAACACTCCCCAAACCCCCTCCCTTTGTGATAATCAGCCAAGAACAAGCATCAAAACATCAATTTGATTCGATTACAAGGCATACAACATGTAGGAATCATCAATTGCAAGTTAATACACGTTTAAAGGTTAGATTTTTCATGTTTTTGTGAGTTTTTGTTGAGGGCCGAACCCTAATTCGTGAATTGGCCTTCATGGGGTCGAAATTGATGTTGGTTGATGATGTTAGTATGTTAGTTAGATTGAATACATGTTAGTTAACGTCGATTATGCATGAATTCTATGTTTTTAGTGGATTGATCATGAACTTTGAGTATGAAGCAAACCCTAGTTCGAAAATGCCATGATTATGCATTATGGATGATTGTTTGATGAATGTGTGATGATTAGTAGGTTGTATGAATGTTAGGATACATTGATTTTGCAAGAAATTGGTGAATTGAAGTTGGTGTTCATAGGTTACTAATAATAGTAACTTTATTTTGCATGTAATGATGATCTAGTGATGGATTGATGTTATGGATGTGTTCATGATGATGATTAGATGCTAGATTGTTGTTATGAATGCTAGAAATCTTTGAATTGTAACACCCGGATATTTATTATTTTGAAGCCGGTGGCGAAAGAAAAGAAAATAAAGTCCAAAAGTCGAGGGACCAAACTCGCCAACGAAGAAAAGCTGGGAAATGTGGTGATATATGTAGGGAGAGGGCAGCCCACTCTCCCCACACCCACATTTCAGTTTCATAAAGAGAAGAAGAGAGAAAGAAGAGAAAAAGAGGAAAAGTGCCGGTTCGGGTCGGTTCAGGTCGCCAAAATTGTCGTGAAGCAAGCCGAATCGAAGCTCTTGTCGTTGTGCTTGTTTATGTGAGTTCTAAGACCCCTCTTTTACTTGTTTTCAAACGATTTGGGGCTGGAAAACATCTGAAATCGAGTTTTTCGTATGTGTGTAAGTTGACCCGTTTGTGTATGTGTATGTATGATGCGTTTGTGACTTGATTTCTTGCTTGGTTGTGCTTGAATAAGGTTATGGTATGCATCCCTAAGGTTTAGGATGGTCGATTTAGGCTTAAAATGGGTTTAGATGAGTTTGGAGGCCGAAAACCCTCGGCTGCAGTCGGGATGAACTGCATTCTGCATCAGTTAGGGCTAGGCGACCGACTGGAGGCCGAATGGAGGCCATACGGCCGATTAGGATGCGATTGAAGGTCCATTCGCACGACTGAAGGTTCATTCGCACGACTGAAGGTCCAGTCGCATAGGTGCTCATCCGCATTGTTTATTCGCACGACTGGATGTTCATTCGCATAGGTGTTCATCCGTATTAGTTCATTCGCATGATGTTCGGTCGCATGGAGGCAATGCGACTGAAGGGTGTCCATACGCCCGAATAGGGCTGTTGAACCCGAGGAAGGTGTAGATTGACTTCTGACTATCGGGGAAAGTGCAGATGTAAGTTTTGATGTAAAGGTTCCCATAAGAGTTTTAAGACGACGATCGAGGTCTTAGAAAGCATGTTGGGCATGATGAGGGTGATGATGTTGCATGTTGTGTATGTATGATGTTGCCCTGTATGATGTGATGTTGATGCATGTTAATGTTCCTTAGTGTGATGTATAATACCCTTCCTATGGCTCTACCTATTATGATGAATGAACGAAGTATTATGTAACGTAAAGTGAAAGATAAAGAAAGAGGAACATGATGAATGAATGCATGTATTAATGAACGAATGAAACGTCTTGCACACATCGAATAACGGGTCCTTCTTGGTGATTGACCCTGAATGTAGAACCTCTACCGCTCACCCCTAGTACTGTGGCATACGTTTAGCTGTTCATTTGTTGACTTCGGCCCAGTAGCTAAGACTGATGGTTACTCCTAGTACCGTGGCATATGTTTAGCTGTTCATTTGTTGACTTCGGCCCGGTAGCTATGACTAACCGGGGTGTAGCACATGGTATTGGTAAGGATGATGTCTGATGCGCAAGTAAAGTAATGAAAGAACGAATGAACGAATGAAGAAGATAATAATGATGTTATCTATGTGTACGTACGATGTGTGATCATGTATAAGTAATGAACGGTTTTATATGAAAGTAAAGTATGTTTTATTTATAAAACTAGAACTCACTCAGCAACGCTGACTTTGATGTGTTTCCAGTTGGCAGGTAATGGTTGCTGAGGGTGGCACGGGTGACTACTCAGCTCTTTTGGGATGGCATTCTTTTGATTAATGTTTTTGCATTGTAATGCGAACAAGCTATTTTGTAATGAATGTCGTATTAACTTGCAAAAGCATTTACATGGAAATGAAAGATTGTTTTAGTTTTCCGCTGCGATTTTATGAAATACAAATGTAATTATACATTTTATGTGCGATGAGAACCCAGCTGTAAGCGTCCCGGGAACGGGGCCTTACATGAATGTATGTTGTTGATTCATAGCTTGCTAAAAGTAGAAACTTTTGTTTATGAAGATTGTTAGATTATGGTGATTGGGTAATGTTGATCATGTCTAAATATTGTTAGGAGCTTGAGATGGTATAATTATGATGAATTCATGAATACGTTGGATGGTTGATAGATGTTGGGATGTACTTTCCCAAAAGGGAAACTTTATTTGCCTAAAGTCTGAAAAATGATAGCTTGAACATGTTGGGATGTTAGGAACATGTTAGTATGATCATGAATAGATTCTAATGTGGTAGAACATGGTAATTTGGTTGTATGTGATGCCGGGGTAATCATGAAATGATACTTGGACATTTATGATCATGTATGATTTGGATGTTGATTAGTAGTAGGACATCATGTTTGGGATTGGTGATTGATTGTTGTGATGCAATGCATTTGATTAATGATTATGGTTATGATCATCATACACGCGTGCGAATCTGAGGCCCCTACTTAGTAGGATTGGCAGGTTTAGGATGTGAAGTCGTGAGTGGCTTCACATGGCATGTAGTGAGTGGTTTGATCTTTGTGTGACATGTTAGTTGTGTTATAACTAGTGAATATGTTAATGTTCTAGATTCGCATGACTTGTATGATACTTGGTTGTATGATGATCTAAGTGTTACACCTGGATGATATAGCATACATATGATCTATTTGAATGTTAACTATGTATGATGTATGTGTATGATTTACTTGAATGGTTTACAACACATAAAGTCACCAACGGGTCAAACGGGTCAACTAGGTCAAACATGTCTGTTTTGTTTGAAATCTTGAGTCCTTGGTTGTAGTGTACTTAGGGTTTCACATGTTCTTTGATTACACGTACTCATGCACTTATATGATCTAGGTAACCTCTGAAGGTTGTCTGTCTATTCTGTTTGACAAGTCAAACTTTGTGTATCTATACGCATATCAGGTGAGTTCATGCCCCACTTTTTATTTACTCTCTTTAGGGGAGATGGCATACTGGTAAATCACGAACGCTTTATGTATTCAAGTTGTGTACAATATTATATAGTGTTGATATCACGGAAAACTCCTCACACTTTCGAATTGTTAATATTGATTAGCGGGGAAATTTGGGTAGTACTACTGGGTCTGACGAGTCCCACCTGTGTGACTCGAGGTCAACCGGGTGCAAGTTGTCCTAATGAACATTGTCACGACCTGTTAAGTCGTGGCAGGAGGCAACAACGTAACACAGTCAGCTTCAATTGCGAAATCACTATGAAATAATATTTATTGTTAATGGACTAGCTATCTGTTACAATACGCTACTTGTATATCTCTATTATTAAACTGTTTATGTTTGAATATCTCTTGAACTCACCAACCATTGTGTTGACATTTTAGTATGCTATTCTCAGGTCATTAGCTTGCTTGCCATAGGAGCACTGCATGGTTCACTGCATTCTATGACACGGTCTTCAAGACATTTTTATCATTTCAATAATTAATGATTACTCTTTTGGGATTGGCACGTGTCTTGCCACAATTATACTTTTATTTCTTTGGGTTGTTTTCAAAACGCTTCCGCACTATTTAATTTATTTACTTTTGGTTGATTTCATTTAAATTATGGCATATAGAGTCGTTCTGAGTAACTATTGATTGTGATCCTGGTTTGTTCACACGCCTCGCGGTAAAACTCCTCAAGTGGATTTTGAGGTGTGGCAGTACCTCAGTCAACCCGAGGGATTTGAGGATCCGTATCATCAGGACAGAGTTTACAAACTAGATAAGGCTTTATACGGGCTTCATCAAGCCCCTAGAGCCTGGTATGAGAAACTCTCGACTCATCTTGTGAAACATGGGTTTCGAAGAGGAGTGATTGATTGTACATTGTTTATCAAAAGAAGGATGGTGACTTACTGCTTGTACAGATCTATGTTGATGACATAATCTTCGGCTCCAAGAAGGAAAACTTGTGTAAAGAATTTGAAGCAGTAATGAAGGCTTAATTTGAAATGAGTGCCATGGGAGAGATGAAATTCTTTCTCGGGTTACAGGTGGATCAAACACCGTAGGGAATATTTCTACATCAGACAAAGTATGTAGGTGATATTCTCAATCGGTTTGATATGGAGAATGCTTCCGCAGCTGGGACTTCACTTGCTACAAACCATGATATAGCGCCCAACGAGAATGGTGATATGGTAGATGCTACCATGTACCGAGGCATGATTGGATATCTCATGTATCTCACTACCTCATGACCTAACATCATGTATGCAACGTGTCTCTGCTCAAGATATCAGGCGAAACCAAAAGTAAACCATCTAATTGGAGTCAAAAGGATATTTTGTTATCTGAAGGGTACCCCAACACTCGGGTTGTGGTATCCTCATGATGATGATTTCGAGCTTACAGCGTATAGTGACTCGGATTACGGCGGATGCATAATGAACTACAAGTCAACCTCGGCAGATTGTCAATTCTTTGGGAGAAGATTAGTCATGTGGCAGTGTAAGAAGCAGACATCAATTGCACTGTCAACTTGTGAAGCTGAATATGTTGTTGCGGCAAGCTGCTGTTCTCAAATCATGTGGATTCAACAGCAAATGCGGGACTACGGTTTGAAATTCTCTAACACTCCTATCTTTGTTGATAATTCTGCTGCTATAGCCAAAACTAAAAATCCGGTCCAACATCCTAAGACTAAACACATCGGCATTAAATATCACTTTTTACATGATTGTTTGGAAAAAAAATTAATCGATGTTGTTAAAATTAATACAGATTTCCAACGCACTGACCTCTACACAAAGGCTTTTGATAAACCACGTTTTCTATATCTGTTAGAGGTCAACAACGTTAAAAAAAAGTGATGTGATTTCCGACGATGACAGTACTTATTCCGACAAGAAGATTTCATTTACTTTTAATATTTAGTTTATTTTGTTTTATTTTATTTTTATTTCTTCACCTATTAAAATCCTAAAATGCATATCTTTTATGGTTTTAGAATTTTAGGGGGAGAATAGGTTAAGTTAGTATATAAAAAAACGAGGGAGGAGGACAGACAAGCTAAAAGAAATGAGATCGTATTTGTGATATTGATTCAAAGACTATAGAAAATGATAGTACATAGGAACAAATAGGTTGGGACTTTAAAAGAAGAAATTGTCTAAAATGCAAAATTCAAAATATAAGTCTGAGAAGTCTAAGCAAAAATAAATGGAAAAATGATAGTAAAACTAGACCATTAGATGATGTGTCGGTAGATTCAACACCATAGATAAGTAGACCTCGTTGGTGATTTCAAGATCAAACTAAGTTGTTCAACAAGCTGTGGGTTATCATCTTATCCATGGTTAACACAATCAACAGAGTTCCAATAAGGGGTGACCAGCAAAATAAACGCACAAATGTGTGTGGATGACCATAAAATGAGCAAAGCACATGATAAAAATGCAAAAAGCAATCAAGCTAATAACCTATGTTGTTGGTGCGATCTGTGCAAAAAGGAATAAAATTGCTACATCAAGAAGATAGGTTGTGTGCCTCTCTGCTATGTGGTGGCACTGGCCTGAGGATAAGCACAACCTCAATATTCTAGAATTCATTGGTGTTTGCGCCTCTCTGTTGTGCGGTGGCACTGACCTGAGGCTTTGTAACTCTTTGAAAGCTCTAGAATAGTTTCCTCTTGAATACTACCCATAGACCTCTCAAAATCTCTTAAGGAATGTTGATTACCATATAAGCGTGGGATCCACAACCGCTTGTTGAAATAGTTAAACCTTAAACCATCACCAATCTGTGTGAAAAGTCTATGGTACCATTGTACAGACAATCATCGTGGCTGAAACACTTGAAAGTCAACACCACTGTATGCATCTTGTGGTACTAGTATGATTTGCTAGACTTGCTAATGACTCTTGATGGAAACAAGAATCAAGCATCAAAAGGTTTTGATAACATGTCCCGAATAATTTGACTTACTTGTTTGATTCCATAATGAATAATTCCACTTATGGCCAAAATATCTTGAAGTTGCTTGTTCTAGAAATAAATCTGTTAGATATATATCTTAGGATTTCCACCTCACACAAAATTTACAAAAATATGTTTTAGTTTTGTTCTTCAGTCTAGTAGTTTCATTTGTTTAATTTTGTCAGTTTAGTTTTTAAAACTCAGACTACGTATTGGAATTCTGTCTGGGATCTAAGCACTAAAAAGGTTCACATCTGAGGTGACCAAAACAGGTTTTCTAATGTTAAAAGGATCACATCTGAGGTGATCAAAAGTTTTAGAAGTTGAAATAGTCATGTCTGTGATGATCGAATGGGCAAAATGTCGTATCAATAATACAAAGGAATAAATGAATGAATGGTCATTAAGTGAAAATCATAAAGTAGAGGCCATTCGCACGACTGGACCATGAGTATGGACCAGTCGTACGATTGGACCATACTTATGAACCAGTCAACCGTATGGAGCATGAGTATGAACCATTCACACGACTGGCTTACAAGAATGAGCCAATCACTTGATTGGGGTTGAACGAATGATTTGGTCACCCGACTGAAACCCAGTTGGCCGCCCAACTGAAACCCAGTTGGCCGACTAAATGTGACCGACTAACCCAATCGCACGACTGAGATCCAATCGCGCGAATGAAAAGAGCGAATGGATCCAGTCGCCCGATTGAAACCAGATTCAGTATAAATAGGGATAAAGTCGGTCGCATATGTTCATCACCCCTGATTCGCCCTAAAATCACCTAATAGTTCCGTTACTCTGGCAAATTTTCATTTGACCTTTCTAGACTACAAAATGTTGGGTTCTGACGATTGCCAGTGTTTATACAGGTACAGTGCGGTGCAATCTACTCAAATGTCAATCGATTTGTGCCCTAAATGACTGAATTCAGCCCTAAATAGAACCGAGACTTAGTTTTCACTAATAAACTAACAAAACTAAGTATATTGTGAAATTGAAAGTTATTAGGTGTTATATCGGTCACTTGCGAGACTAATGAGCCAAACCACGACGTCTAACAATAAGTTTTGCTCAAAATTTGAATTTAAATCGAACAGATGGTCTGTCATGCGAATGGACACCCTGATGAACTTCAATCGCACGATTGAGGTGGGCGAATGAATCAGTCGGCCAAATGAACGAGGCGTATGAGCTCAGTCGCCTGACTGAACTCAGTCGTAGGCCCAGTCACCCGACAGAACCCAGTTGCATGCTAAGTCGCCCATTTGAAGTCAGTCGTATACCAAATCAACAGACTGAAATTAGTCGTATGGTTCAATCGCATGATTGAACCAGACTGATCTCAAACAGTTTAAAGTGAAATGGCTTCTGTTATGTGCTGATCTAATATGTATGTGTCTTGTGTTACAGATTCATGGCAGATCGGTGGATTGTTAGGATCAGTGATCTATGTTTGATTGATTAAAGAGTATAGCAGCGGAATTCAAACAATGAATTAGTCGATTCACAAGAACGAAACGATATTCAATGAAGAACAAAGACGGTTATAGAGAGAGAATTCTGCAAATATATTTCATTCAATATTCGCTTTCGTGGTAACAGAATGTCACAATTACAATTAGGTCGACACCTCTTATATAAGAGATGTGACGTCTGCTGATGTCACTTCATAGTGACATCTAACAGATTTATTACAACTGAAACACAACTACTGAAGATGTCAAAACAGCTGACATCTCCTTACAAAAATGCTAAGTGTTATCAGTTGTTATAACTACTGAAAAACATAAAACTACTGAAACTACAACGACTGAAGAACAAGCTCTTCAGTCGTTTTACAAAACTACTGAAAGTAAAAATATAAAACTACTGATATCACAACTACTAAAGAAGTACTCTTCAGCTGTTGTGACAAACTACTGAAACTTCAGTAGTTGGTCTTCAGACTTGAACTTCAGATGTTTCATCAGCTGATGACTTCAGTAGATATCATCAGCTGATGTCTTCAGTCTTTGTCTTCAGACTTTGTACATCAGTTGTTGATCTTCAGCACTTGTAAACTCTTCAGCTGTTTTACTTCAGTACTTTGGTCTTTCAGCTTCAGCACTTGTGTTCTTCAGCTGTTCAGCTTCAGTACTTGTGTTCTTCAGCTGTTGTACTTCAGCACTTTAGTTCTTCAGCTGTTGAAGTCTTCAGCACTTGATCTTCAGCTGTTGAAGTCTTCAGCACTTGTCAAACTGCTGATGAAGCTTTCAGCAATTGTTGTGATACCATGTGGGACTTAGAGGTTTTCTGATCTTGGCTCATTGGTTCTTTTGGTCCAACATGGATCATAAACACCAAGCACAATATTTGTGCTCACTTGGATGCCACCACGCGTAATGCTACCGAC
>JACCIX010000781.1:0-69008 GCA_025506515.1 Flaveria trinervia
AAAGGCCTTCGGGCTAAGGCAAGCTATTAGTATAAATCTCATTGCGAGACCAGTTATGCTTACCTGGGGATTTCTGGGACGAGTGATAAACTATGGTCAACATACACAAGTCTCTAAGGCAAGTGAGTCAATTTACCTTGACGTGTCAACGATTCCAAATGGTAATGCGTTACCAAATGGAACCATTCTCTTTGTATCTTAAAAATCTTTGATTCCTTGAACTGGTTTCTTCTCATTCTTATCATACATAATGTTCCTGTGATATTGAACTCGTTTTACCTTTCAACTCCTACGTTTAAACATCGTTACACGTTAGGCGTTTCATGTAGCTATTTCTATACCTTGATCAATGTGTACATGACTCTTGTTATACCCAAAGATATTAGGAATTTAAACCGAATGGTCTTTAAAACTTTAAATCATTACTTATGGTTTTCAAATTCCCTTAAAAATGTGTCCCATAACTAAAGACATGCAATGTTGTAAGGTGGAATTTCTATATCACGGGATACTTTGTCTAGACAAAATGTAACTAGTGATTTGATTCGACCATTGAATCCGTTTACTTGACTTGAAACCCTTGAGATGAGTGACCACTTATAAGTACGCGTGTCTTCAATAAAGTTATGGTTGACCTCATATCTAGAAAAGTCCATGTATTTCCTTTTGTTTGTGAATCGAATGTTCATATCTCATTATGATGTTGAATCATTCTTTTCCTTGATTTCGTCTTCCCGATTTAAACCATCCAAGATTTGAACACCATCACAACTAATTCTTTTACCTCAAACTTTGACCTTAAATTTTGTAAACATGTTTTCCCTTTTATTACATTGATGTAACTTGAAATTTTCTGAATTTCTAATTGATATTCTCTTCCTTTCGTTGTTAAGTCAAACTTCATACCGTTTGCACCGTGGGAGATGCAAGAGTTGCAAGTCAACCTATGACTAAGAACATTCGTATCTCCTAAATGATTCTAACTCATCAAAACAGGGGTGGTTCCCTTACTTTGATGATTCTTTATTTTTTTCGATAAATGGTTTCCAATCGTGTGTTTTATGAAATTTAATCCTTTGGATTGGGGTGATTACCTTAGATTAAGGATTGACTTCAATTATTTTCTTTGGAATGGCATTTCATAAATGACATGATCTCACCAAAATAGGATTGAAACCCGTACTTTGGTGACAAATGTTAATCTTCGATTGTTTTCTTGTTATTATGAAATTCAATCATCAAGATAGGCGTGAATTCTATACCTTGATGGTAATATCATTTGTATGAATTGTATTTGTTCAAATGAGACGACCTCATCAAAGTAGGAGTGAAATCTGGATTTTGATGAAGAAGTTCATCCTGTTATATTTTGTTTTTGTAAAACTTCACCGTTAAGATAGGAGTGATTTTCCTTACCTTAATGGTGAGTTACCTCGTCTTAGTTTTGTGGATCCTTAACAATGAGTTGGGATCGAACTTTTGATTGGTAAGTTAGGGGTCATACCTTGGGAATACACCATCAAGTTAGGAGTGAAAACCACACCTTGATGACTATTCTCATTTCTTGATCTCCCACTTACCAAGGTTGTAATCAAGTGACGAGAAACATGTAGTAACTTGAAGGGTGAATCAATGTTAGTGTTTCGACCTATCAAGCCAAAGCATGATTTCTGAACTTGAAAGAAGACCCGATCGCTCTAGGTTAATATTGATTCTGAGCTTGGAGCATTTAAATTCTTAAATCGACTTCTTTCCCTTTATCCTCACGTTTTGATTTGATCTAGCTATATGGAACCATTTATTCCTTACTTATCAACTTTCATTTTGAATTATAATCAACACATGATTGCGCGATGATAGATTTCTTAAACAATCTTTCTGCCAAATAAAGACATTATCAACTTGTGTTCATGCCTTTCTAGTCACACGAATGTTCTCAGCTGTGCTTATGGGTTGATGAACTGCGTATTGCCAACTGTACTTGGAAATTTGCTACCTTGCAAAATACAAATACATTTCCTATTTTTCGCGTCATTCTTGAATCACTTTTGAATCCTTAACCTTGGAAACCTTTAAAACTCTATTTGATTTTGATCAACGAGACTCGTTATTACTTACATTGTGAGTGGAGGTTCATAAACCTTCGTAACTTGTAGTCATGGGTTTGGCATAAAGGAAAAGACGTAACTTGGTATGTATCCAAGTGTCTTACCTTCACATATGACAAGACCTAACATTCGTGATCCTATGGATCTCCTGCTTAACTTTTCTTTCAACTAAAATGCTTCTTATCTTAGAGGTCATGATGACAATTGGTGCATTATAAACCGATTGACTAATCTCATATTGACTCATGTGAGATAATGGGTCGAGAAATTGACTTGTATCTATCTCAAATATTCGTATACCGTGGTATGGCGTTAAAACATCGAACGTTATTTTGGATGACCGATTCATTTTCTGCTTTTAATAATGTTCCTAACCATCGTCGTGAACTCATTCCAAAATCTTTGCATATCGTATTATTCTTAGACCGATGGTTGGTCAAAGGAGAAATACATATTCATAAGATATGCATTAAGATCGTTTCATATAGTGACGTTTGGGATTCTTAATCCTGACGGTTAACCTTTCTTATCATTGTTGGTCTTTTATTGATTTTTAGACATCATTTTACTACGAAATTATATTCTAGAAGTTGTGACTTATAAATCTAAGGTACCACGGTAACTCGTCATCATTTTCCAACGTTTCATCTCAAAACGTCTCGCGTTTATTATGTTAAGAATCTTGTAAGATTCCATAAAGTGAAGCATTCCATCTGTAATCAAACGTCAAACATTGTTCGTTGTACACTTACCTTGCATCATAATTCCTTGTTCATCTAAGTTCATTTTTAATTTCGGGACGAATGTAAGGCCCCGTTCCCGGAGACCTCGCAGTTGGACATTCACAGCATTAATACAATAATTAAATAAATTTTTCTCAATTTGCACAGCGGAATTGGTTTACCAAAAGCCACCCATTACTTCATTACTTTTCAAAATACTGTTGCTAAGAAATACACAACCGTTTAATTATTACAAAAGCCCTATCAAAATTGTATTACAAAACAACAGTGTCACAGGTAAGAATGGGTGTCAGTCTTGCCCTGCCGAGTAGCCTCCCCACGTGCCATCCTCAGCAAATTACCTGACAACTGAAAATGTATAAAAGTCAGCGTTGCTGAGTGAGTTCTAGTTTACTTTTATAAAAACATACCTTTCATTCTTTAAAAGACCCGTTCGTTTCATTCATGTGGTCATGCATCATACGTATACAAATAGAATACGATCACAAACAATAACATACTCATAGTGATAGCCTCATTAGCTTTATTCTTTCTTTCATGCATTCATTCATCCATTCATTCATTTATGCTTTCGTTCTTTCATTCATTCATACATTCTTTCATTCATTCAATCATTCTTTCTTTCATTCAATCATTCTTTCTTTCATTCAATCATTCTTTCTTTCATTCAATCATTTCTCTTTCCTTTCCATTATGCCATGAACTTTACCCTTCATTTTGTTGGTTCTGGACCGAGGATAAAGTTCAAGCGAACCATTGTCGTGTGCAATGCCTTTCCGTTCGTTGGTACTGGGCCGAAGCCTATCATAGACTTTCCATTACGGTGCATAACACCTCGTGGCCACAGTTCCGAAGGCACGCACAATGGCTTCATTCACATGGTCAATCACAAAGAAAGACCCCGATGTGCATCCTTATGGGGTCGCGAACCCACACACCGTTGGCTAACACTTTTAAGGGTGTGTCCCGACATTCACTGCTTGCAAGACTTTCATTACTTTCATTATTCATTCATGCATGCATTCATCATCTTTTACTTTTCATTATCTTTCACTTTATTAATGATTACATTGCATCGTAATCATAAGCACCCTACATAGCCACATAATATTAATAACCATAAACATAGGGGCACATTATAAGGCAATTAGGGCACCATAAGAACCTTAAGGCATTATTCAGACGCATTATATACTGTTCAGGCGCATTGACTTACTTAGTCAGTTCTATGGCATTTCTTAGATGCATTAGGCACTATTCAGGCGCATCAGGCCTGTTTGGGCGTTCTAAGGCAATTTCTTAGGCGCATGGGCCCTGTTTGGGCGTATGAGCAAACTGTTGTTCATTTTTCTTATCATTTCGAACTCAAATCATTCAACCATTCTGTTTCACACTTAATAAGGACATTCTAAACATAAGTAACCTATGAATATTAATCATTCATCATCATTTAAGCATGGACATACGGGCATAAACATATACATTCTGAAAAATCATTTTAATACATTTTCAGCCCCCAAAAATGATTTTAAAACATGTAAACGGGGTCTAGAAACTCACATTGTGCAACTATGGGTTGAATCTTCCTTTTAACCTGAATGCAAGTGAGTTTGAACCTAGAAACCTGATAGGATCTCAGCATCTAGTTTGATCGATTCGAATGATTTCAGCAGCGGAATAGAGTACCAACTAGCACAATTCGAGCAAGAATACCAAAGATATAGCAATGAACAAAATTAGTTATAGAGAGAGAAAGTTTCTGCAAAAGGAATATTTCATTCAATCACACGCTTTGGCATGGATTTCGCAAAATTACAATTTAGGTCATCCTTCCTTATATAGGAAAGATGACGTAGGCTGATGTCACTTGATAGTGACATCTAACCGTTATTTAACAAACTACTAAAAACACTAAAACTACCGAAGATGTCTAACAACTGACATCTTCTTACAAGAAGCTAAGTGTTTACTTATTACAAAACTACTGCAAAGAAACAACTGAAACTACAACGACTGAAGAACAAGCTCTTCAGTCGTTTTACAAAACTACTGAAAATAAAAACATAAAACTACTGATAACACAACTACTGAAGAAGTACTCTTCAGCTGTTGTTACAAACTACTGAAACTTTAGCACTTGGTCTTCAGACTTAAACTTCAGACGTTTCATCAGCTGATGACTTCAGCAGATGTCATCAGCTGATGTCTTTAGTCTTTGTCTTCAGACTTTGTACATCAGTTGTTGATCTTCAGCACTTGTGGACTCTTCAGCTGTTGAACTTCAGTACTTTGGTCTTCAGCTTCAGCACTTGTATTCTTCAGCTGTTGACCTTTAGTACTTTGGTCTTCAGCTTCAGCAATTGTGTTCTTCAGCTGTTGGACTTCAGCACTTTAGTCTTCAGCTTCAGCACTTGTGTTCTTCAGCTGTTGAGCTTCAGCACTTTAGTCTTCAGTTGTTGAAGTCTTCAGTACTTGATCTTCAGCTGTTGAAGTCTTCAGCACTTGTCGAACTGCTGATGAAGCCTTCAGTAGTTGCTGTGATATCATGTGGGACTTAGAGGTTTTCTGATCTTGGCTCATTGGTTCTTTTGGTCCAACAAAACCCAACAAACATCACACAAACACACGTACCCGAGCACATAAGCACAAACAACCGAGAGAAATCACATAAAACACACATGAAATCATAAACTCTCACCTTAAAGCCGGATTACACTTTTGCTTCTTCAAAGCTTGAAGATCTCGGATTCTTCTCCTTCTTTTGGTCGACTAAAAGCATGTGAAAAAGATGATATGGGCGGCCATGCACATATCTACTTTAATATTTGACTTTTTGTACTAATTTACACTTTTAGTCCCTCATCTTTAGCCTCTTTTCTTTATGGACATATATCTTTATTCACCTCTTTATTTTATGAGGTTTTCGGGTGTTACAAGTCTACCCCCCTTAAAGAGGGTTCATCCCCGAAACCTGTTATTCCTCAAACAGATAAGGGTAATGCTGCCTCATCTCCTTCTCAGTCTCCCATGTAGACTCTGATCCCTTCCTGTGCTTCCACTGTATGTGCACAAAAGAAACCACTTTATTCCTTAACCTCTTTTCTTTACGATCAATGATTGCCACTGGTTGCTCCACATAATTAAGCCGTTCATCTACCTCAATATCCTCCAGTGGTACAACCATACCTTCATCTGCTAAGCACTTCCTCAGATGAGATACGTGGAATGTGGGATGAATCCCACTTAACTCATCTGGCAACTCCAGTCGATAGGACACCTCCCCTACTCGTGCAATGATCTGGAAAGGTCCTATATATCTCGGGCTTAGCTTACCTCATTTCCGGAATCGGATGACACCCTTCCAAGGCGAGACCTTCAACATAACCCGGTCACCAACCTTGAATTCAATTGGTCTGCGTCGTTTATCAGCATACGACTTCTGTCTGTCTTTGGCTGTCCTCATGAAGGCTTTGATCTTTTCTAGTTTCTCATTCGTAGCCTCGATCACCTCGACGCTCCCCAGCTCCTTCTATCCAATATCACCCCAACAAATAGGGGTTCTGCATCTTCTACCGTATAGCATTTCATATGGTGGCATGCCAATGCTGGCATGATAGCTGTTGTTGTATGAGAATTCAGCTAACGGTAGGTGGTCATCCCAACTTCCCCCAAAATCAATCACACATGCTCGAAGCATGTCTTCTAGAGTCTGAATGGTCCTTTCTGACTGACCATCGGTTTGAGGGTGATAAGCCGTGCTAATATGTAATCTCGTCCCCATGGTGTCCTGGAATTTCTTCCAGAATTTGGATGTGAACCGAGTGTCACGATCAGATACAATAGACACCGGCACGCCATAGCGAGCTACAATTTCTTTGATGAATAGATCCGCCAACCTCTCATATGAATATGTCTCGCGAATCGGTAGGAAGTGGCCACTCTTCGTCAACCGGTCAACAATCACCCATATGGCATCATACCCCTTTGGGGTGCGCGACAGCTTTGTAATGAAATCCATGGTGATGTGTTCCCAGTTCCATTCCAGTATGTCTAAAGGTTGGATCTTCCCATACGGCTTTTGATGTTCTGCTTTCACTTGTAAGTAGGTGAGGCATTTACTCACATACTCCACCACGTCACGCTTCATTCCCGGCCACCAATAATCTTTCTTCATGTCTTGATACATTTTTGTGGTGCCTGGATGGATGGAGTATCGAGTCTTGTGGACCTCATCCATGATCATCACCCGTAGATCCCCAAAATGAGGAATCCATACCCGTCCATATCGGGTTTGACACCAAGTGTGTTTTCACCCAATTCTCCAACCAGACCTCTCATCCTTTCAGAGTTAAGATGATCCTCCTTCAATGCTTCATCTTGGAACTCTTTGACTTGCTTCATCACATCAGAGGTCATGATCATTGATAGGCTTTCACCCTAATCGGCTCGGGCCTCTCCTTTCGGCTAAGGGCATCAGCCACCACATTGGCCTTGCCCGGATGGTAGTGGATTTCGCAGTCATAATCTTTTATAAGCTCTAGCCATCTTCTCTGCCTCATATTTAGATCTTTTTGCTCGAAGAAGTACTTCAAGCTCTTGTGGTCGGTGAAGATAGTGCACTTAGTGCCATATAAGTAATGTCTCCAAATCTTCAACGCGAAGACCACTACAGCTAACTCTAGGTCATGTGTGGGGTAGTTGACTTCGTGGATCTTTAATTGTCGAGATGCGTAGGCTATAACCCTTCCGCGTTGCATTAAAACACAACCTAACCCAGAGTAGGACGCATCCGAGTACACCACCAAGTCTTTATTCCCTTTGGGCAATGTCAAGACAGGAGCTTGAGTTAATCTTGTCTTCAACTCTTCAAATGCACACTCTTGTTCCCGACCCCACTCAAATTTTACATCCTTACGATTTAACTTGGTCAAAGGGGAGGCTATCGTAGAAAAATCTGAATAAATCTCCGATAATATCCCGCCAACCCCAAGAAGCTACGGATCTCGGATGGCGTGTTTGGAGTCTTCCACTGCATTACTGCCTCCACCTTTGTAGGGTCTACCATAAGTCCCTCGGGATTTACCACATGCCCTAAGAATTGAACTTCGCGCAACCAGAACGCGCACTTAGAGAATTTAGCATACAGCTTCTCTCTTCTCAAGGTTTCCAATACCTCTCGAATATGCTCGGCATGTTCTCTTTCGCTCTTCGAGTAGACCAGGATATCATCAATGAATACGATCACTGATCTATTTAACATTGGCTGGCACACTCGGTTCATCAGGTCCATAAAGGCAGCTGGCACGTTAGTTAGACCAAAAGACATAACGAGAAACTCATAGTGTCCATAACGCATAAGTAAAGCTGTCTTAGGAATGTCTTGCTCCTTCACTTTCAGTTGATGGTAGCCAGATCGTAGATCTATCCTTGAGAACCAACACCTTGGAGCTGATCGAACAAGTCGTCAATTCTTGGTAACGGGTATCGATTCTTCACCGTTAACTTATTCAGCTCCCGATAGTCAATACACATAGGCATACTACCGTCCTTTTTCTTTACAAACAAAACCGGAGCACCCCACGGAGACATACTTGGTCGAATGAATCCATTATCCATTAGCTCCTGCAATTGGCTCATGAGTTCCTTCATTTCAGTCGGAGCTAATCTATATGGTGCCTTAGCAACGGGTTGCGCACCAGGTATTAGATCAATTTGGAACTCAATCTCGCGATCCGGTGGCACGCCGGGCAAGTCTTCGGGAAATATGTCAGGAAATTCACATACCACTGGTACCTCGGATAATTGTGGTACCGACGCATCCACATCCTTTATGTATGCCCAATAGGCACTACATCCACGTCTCATGCATTTCCCCGCCACCGCCATCAAAATCATCTTTGGGATCATGGTGACAGGATCTCCATAAACTGTGACCGCACTCCCATTAGGTGCGACTAATCGGATCATCTTCTTGCGACGGATGATGCTTGCTTCATAGGTTGCCAACCAATCCATTCCCAATACTACATCAAACCCACCTAGGGGCATGACATGTAACCTAGCAGCAAACCCATGGTCTTCTAATTCTATGGTGAAGTCCTCTATCATCTTAGTAACTCTAATGGACTTACCAATAGCAGTTTCTACACTAAATGGTTCACTAATATTTCTACTACTAATAGGCAACTTAGCACAGAAAGTAGTGGAAATAAAACTTCTGCTAGCACCAGAATCAAATAATACAGAGGCACAAGTTTGGTTTACTAGAAACATACCTGACACGACATCGGGATCAACTCTGGCCTCCTCCCTGGTCATAGTGTAGGCTCTAGCAGGTGCCCTCTGCCCTCCTTCCTCGGGCTTCTTCTTCGCCTCGGAGCTCTCCGCCCTTGGCTTCTTGCAGTCCTTGCTTATGTGACCCTTTCCTCCATAGTCATAGCACCGTACCACACCACACTCCCTAGCCACATGACCACGCTTCCCACACCTGAAGCAGGCGTCCGTTCCCCACCTACACTTTCCATTATGCTTCCTTCCGCATCGGCCATAACTCTTTAGACCCAAACTTGGTGACCCCATCTTATGGTCATCCACTCTCATCCTCTTACTGCTTGGAGCGAAGCCCCCACGTTCAACCCGCTTTCCGTTCCAATCCTTCTCGCCGCAACACTCCTTGCTCACCTCGATCGCAGTCGCCTCCTTCACCGCTCTTAACACCTCCGTCACCATAGACGGCAGGATTGTCTGTAAGGCCTCCTGAACTCCCTCAACCACCGCCTCTTTCATTGCGGCCTTCAGATTTGCGCTATCATTACTGCCTTCCAGGTGATGGATCTCGGGTTCTTCGAGTGCCGTTTCAGTAGCCCTAGCCATGCTTCTCGTGACACAGGGTTCAACACCACATTCACCGCAGCCTCCTCCTGACAAAACCTTCGAAGATCTACCTCCGGCCATCCTCTAACACACTAAAAGATTCAAACACCAATACGGTCATTCAAGGCAATGGCTCAGTTTATGTCAAGTATAGTAAGTCCCTAATTACAGTGGCCAGTTGTGATTAGCCACTTACGTTACTCTCCATACCCCCAAGCATTTCCTATCCTGACTTAATCAGTATCTAAATCTACTAAGAGCACATAAATCAAATAGCATGCGCACATAGTACCGGTTAATATTAAGAAAACATACCTGATGGCACGGAGCTACTCGGGCTGACATCCCTTTATTTGTCCCATTTTCAGTTTAAGTTTAGGTTCTATAAATCATTTAACCCAATTCTCTTAAACTTTGGCTCTGATACCAACTTGTAAGGCCTCGTTCCTGTAGACCTCGCAATTGGACATTCACAGCATTAATACAATAATTAAATAAAATTTTCTCAATTTGCACAGCGGAATTAGTTTACCAAAAGCCACCCATTACTTCATTACTTTTCAAAATACTGTTGCTAAGAAATACACAACCGTTTAATTATTACAAAGCCCTATCCAAATTGTATTACAAAACAACAGTGTTACAGGTAAGAATGGGTGTCAGTCTTGCCCTGCCGAGTAGCCTCCCCACGTGCCATCCTCAGCAAACTACCTGCCAACTGAAAAAGTATAAAAGTCAGCGTTACTGAGTGAGTTCTAGTTTACTTTTATAAAAACATACCTTTCATTCTTAAAAGACCCGTTCGTTATGCATCATACGTATACAAATAGAATACGATCACAAACATTAACATACTCATAGTGATAGCATCATTAGCTTTCTTCTTTCTTTCATGCATTCATTCATCCATTCATTCATTTATGCTTTCGTTCTTTCATTCATTCATACATTCTTTCATTCATTCAATCATTCTTTCTTTCATTCAATCATTCTTTCTTTCATTCAATCATTCTTTCTTTCATTCAATCATTTCTCTTTCCTTTCCATTATGCCATGAACTTTACCCTTCATTTCGTTGGTTCTAGACCGAGGATAAAGTTCAGGCGAGCCATTGTCGTGTGCAATGCCTTTCCGTTCATTGGTACTGGGCCGAAGCCTATCATAGACTTTCCATTACGATGCCTAACAACTCGTGGCCATAGTTCCGAAGGCACGCAACAATGGCTTCATTCACATGGTCAATCACAAAGAAAGACCCCGATGTGCATCCTCATGGGGTCGCGAACCCAGACACCGTTGGGCTAAGACTTTTAAGGGTGTGTCTCGACATTCATTGCATGCAAGACTTTCATTACTTTCATTATTCATTCATGCATGCATTCATTATCTTTTACTTTTCATTATCTTTCAATTTATTAATGATATATTGCATCGTAATCATAAGCACCCCACATAGCCACATAATATTAATAACCATAAACATAGGGGCACATTATAAGGCAATTAGGGCACCATAAGAACCTTAAAACATTCACAAGTCAAGCTTTAAAGATTCTGCTCTGCTTAAAATCTCAGAAATAAATCTAAGTGTTTAGGCGCATTGGAACTATTTAGGCGCATTAGCACTATGCAGGCGCATTATCACTATTTGGGTGTCTCAACACTTAGGCGTTTTGAACTTCCAGACGCATGGGCACTATTCAGACGTTTTAGCACTTAGGCGTCTGAGAAACTTCAGACGCATGGGCACTATTCAGACGCATGATCAACACTTAGTCATTTTGGGCGCATTAACACTTAGACGCATGAACTGTTTGGACGCATGGGCACTGTTGGAGCGCATGGTCCTTCATTTAGTCTATTCAGACGTATTGACACTTAGATGCATGGTACTGTTCAGACGCATTGGCATACTTAGAAATTTCTAAGGCACTCTTCAGACGCATTATATACTGTTCAGGCGCATTGACTTACTTAGTCAGTTCTATGGCATTTCTTAGACGCATTAGGCACTATTCAGGCGCATCAGGCCTGTTTGTGCGTTCTAAGGCAATTTCTTAGGCGCATGGGCCCTGTTTGGGCGCATGAGCAAACTGTTGTTCAATTTTCTTATCATTTCGAACCCAAATCATTCAACCATTCTATTTCACACTTAATAAGGCCATTCTAAACATAAGTAACCTATGAACATTAATCATTCATCATCATTTAAGCATGGACATATGGGCATAAACATATACATTCTGAAAAATCATTTTAATACATTTTCAGCCCCCAAAAATGATTTTAAAACATGTAAATGGGGTCTAGAAACTCACCTTGTGCAACTACGGGTTGAATCTTCCTTTAAACCCGAATGCAATTGAGTTTGAACCTAGAACCCAACAAACATCACACAAACACACGCACCCGAGCACATAAGCACAAACAACCGAGAGAAATCACATAAAACACACATGAAATCATAAACTCTCACCTTAAAGCCGGATTACACTTTTGCTTCTTCAAAGCTTGAAGATCTCGGATTCTTCTCCTTCTTTTGGTCGACTAAAAGCAGGTGAAAAAGATGATATGGGTGGCCATGCCCATATCTACTTTAATATTTGACTTTTTTTTTACTAATTTATACTTTTAGTCCCTCATCTTTAGCCTCTTTTCGTTATGGACATATATCTTTATTCACCTCTTTATTTTATGAGGTTTTCGGGTGTTACAACGAAATTCTTTTAAGTTGGGGAGACTGTGACATCTCATAACTTTGTTAACTTGAAAGTTAATTTCGTTAAATTTTAAAAGGGTTTTTTTGCCATTTTGAAACTATGAGGTTTGTTATACTTAATAATTAATTTGGTGATTAACAAATTAATTTAATAATGAATAATAATAACATTATAAGTGTTATAATGTTTACTTATTATTATAAAATTTAAGGTGATAATTATCTTAAATAAAATAATAATTATAATAATAATAATAATAATAATAATAATAAAAATAATAATAATAATAATAATATTAACAATAATAATATTAATAACAATACAAATCATAATAATAAGATTACTAATAATCATATTAAAAGTAATCTTGTAAAAAAAATAGAAACAATATAAGTTTTATTATTTTTAAACTTGTATTTAACTAGTCTTAACATAATAACTTTTTAAACTTCAGGGACTAAATTGTAAATTAATTAAAACTAAATCAAAACCTTAAATTTCAAATGTCAACCTTTGTAAACCACAAGGACCATTTGTGTAACTTTGTTTTTAAACCCCAAACCATCAGCCCTTTCTCCCCCGCCGGCCTTACCTTCCCGGCCAAGCTCCAGCGACTTTCAATTAACCAAAACGCCTAATTGAAATCGCAATCAAACCGTTACTTAATTCTTGTACATCGGTTTCGAATCAGAAACCCGAATTAATTTGGATTAAACACTTATTAAACCGGTCTAACTCGAAACCGAAAACGAACCTTGAATGCATTAACCTTTCGACTTGAAACAGTCATAACCGGGACTTGATAACCTTGGGAAACATTGGAATCGATTCAATTGAACACTCTGTAAAACCAATTTCATTCCCGAAGCACTCAAACCTGATAATCGATCATGACTTTCATCGCGACCTGCAACATAGTCGACAGTGGGCTTCAACGCATCTAACCACCAAATTGTTTGAGGGCTTTGAATTAAAAGCTCAATCCGAAGCTTCCTGCAAAATTAATTCGATTAAGAGCAACAATTGCTACAAGAATCAATTCTCACATAGTCGCGACTTGTACTCATCTGTTCCTCATTATTTCATTTTTATTTCGGGTAATTGATCATACTCACTTACTCGTTTATACATGGGGATCAAAAGACCCATAATTATAATCGTTAACATAATCATATTGGGGTTTGATTTGGAGTTAAACGATTCTAGGGTTCTTGTGTGATTTGAGGATTTTTTTTTCTTTGCGTATCTGTGTATATAAACCAGGGAAACCGAGATAAACCGCGGCTGTATGCCTTGGTTCACCGGTTCCCAACTCTCAAACCATCTTAGAGGTCCCGGTTTCGAAACCCGGCCACCTACCATAATTTAATCACAGAAAATTTTATTAAATATAAAAATAATTTTTATAAACTTTGAATATTTTTTTGTAGACACCAAATAATTTCTGTAATATTCTAAATTTAAATAATTTTTTTTAATAAAACATTTTAAAGGTTACTCATGGATTATTTTTATGGATTATAAATAATTAACAAAATATTAGTGACCCGAACTTTCCTTTAATCTTTATCGATTTAAATCACGATATTTTAAATGGAGATTCATTTTAAAACATTATAAATTCTTTTATGTAATTTAAATGATAAAATATATTATGGTTCAAATTTAGATTATTTAAAACCTTATAAAATCATATGTTTAATGATTAATTATTCGTCTAATCATCTTATATCCTCATTAGTTAATAAAGTTATTCGTTAACTTTTATTTAACTTCTTGAAAATTTATAAAATAATATTCCTTTTATGTTGATTTTTTAACGTTTTGTATTATAAAACTTTTATGATAAAATATTCTAAAAGCTCAAAACATTATAAAATGAGTTTAAATAATTTTAATGTCATTTAAATAAGTATCTAATTATTTCCCCTTGTCAAGTTTTAAATAATTAATTATTAAATTAATTATTTCTTTTCACATTATATTTAATTTCTATTGTTGAATCATTTTTAAATATTTATGGTGTTAATTGAGTTATATCATCTTTATTAAACCGAAACATTAACGATTGATTATTAATTTAAACCCCCAAATCCCCAATTGAAACCCTAGTTCACATTTAATTATTAATCTTATTATCAAACTTAATCTTGGAAATTATACGTTAAGGCAACTTGTAAAAGAAATCATTTTGGAGCCTCGTTTAAGTTCTTATCATCTTGTAATGCTTATATCCATGTGAGTTTTCCTTGTCCCCTTTTTACTTTATTTCACACTATTTTGGGGTGAAACATGATACTTATACATCATACACTTATAAACGTTTGAGACTTGTAAAGCACTTGCAATTCATATTTTTGTCATGGTTATTTGTGTGTTGTAAGTGATTATATGAGATACATAGTTTGTTTACAATCATTAACTATTGCTAGCCTGGCGACGTCTTAGATCCTTGGGCATGACAAGCCTACTTGGTGCTAAATTCGATGTATTGCCGACTCCTAGGAGCCGTATGCTTGTGCACTAGGGAACCAAATACACTTAGCCAATCTTATATACTTGTAATCATGTCGAGGTTTGGTTGTAACGATATGTGTTCTATAACCTTACTAGCTTATAACCTATGACATGAATTGCTACTTGTAATCTTTTCATATTATGTATGAAAACTTTGGAAACTCACCAACTATTTATAGTTGACCTTTTATTTTTATCAAGTTTCAAGAAAACCCCCAAGTTTAAAGTGAACTTATGTTGCTGGCATAATCTAGGACTTGGACCTAGTTAAAAAAATCAATTGATTATACTTTGTTATGTCATGTTGAAACTTATTTCATTATTGAGACTTATGCTTGTAATGTACCTTTCAAACTTATGTATAATATATATTTGGATTTAATAATAGCGTTATGTGGCTGTGAACAATCGTAACCCTCACATCTCGACGATTCCGCCGTCAAGGTTGGGGTGTGACACCAAGGGAGAAACGAAGATTTGCAGAGGAGACAGGAGCAAGCAATGTTCTCTGGAATCAAGGTTCAATCTATAGACCATGTTATTACTAAAAGGATATCTTTGCTTTGTTTAAACAGGTGAAGGAGCCAATGGAGCAACAAACCCGAACCAATATCAACAAAATGCTATTGGAGCGTCGTGTTTTCTCGCCGAACAAGGTGAATACTCTCGTACTTCTTTCTAAAATGTGTATATATCAATATTTTGGTTTCATAATGACTTGTTTATAACTAGTGTATACTGTATAGAGTGTAATTATGGATAAGCATTATTGTATAAATATGCTTGTGAGTTGATCAATGTCATAATTACACATAGTTGCGGCTATTTGTAACTGTTTAAGCATTTCATGAATAGAGTATGTAAGGCCCCGTTCCCGGAGACCTCACAATTGGACATTCACAGCAATTAATACATTAAACATGATAAATTTAGCAACTTACACAGCGGAATTTAATTAACAAAAACCATTCATTTACTTCAAAAGACTGTTGCTAAGTAATGCACAATTGTTTAACAGTTACAAAAGCTTGTTTAATTTCGTATTACAAAACAACAGTGTCCCTATTATGAATGGATGTCAGTCTTACCTGCCAAGTAGCTTTCCCCACATGCCATCCTCAGCAAAACATTTACCTGCCAACTGAAAATGTATAAAAGTCAGCGTTGCTGAGTGAGTTCTAGTTTTAAAAGTATAAAATACCTTTCTGTATACTATATATGAAATACTCTTTCTCTCTAAATATATCCCTAATGTGAGCACACAAGAATATACAACAAGGTGTTACTTTATCTCTTTACTCTTTGCATTGCTTTCTGTACTCTTTATTATTATCTTTCACTATCTATGTGACCAAGGAGCAATACCCTAACTATATGCGCAAAGAAACTAGTGTTGGGGCCCACCCTCCGCCTATGGTCTGAATTGCTACAAAAAGGCCGACCCAGTCACCTAGGGCATGCTACAATGGTCCGCCAGTCTCAATGACTGGCCCCGTGAGCAAAAGGGGTAGCTAACCCGCATCACAGTTGAGCTGACGACAACATGGTCGTGTACCTCCTATGTGCTTGCAAGACTTGTTAAGTTTTTATTTTATTATGTTTCACTTCACTTCATTATTGCTCTTTTACTTTATTAATGGTAATACTTGCATTATTATATAAGCACACACACACCACATTGGTCACATAATAATAATATGCATAATAATAAGATTTAATAGTACTATAATAAGGAAATTATAACACAACAGGAACCCTAAAACAATCATGGATCAAACTCTATTCATTCTGCTCTGCTTAAAATTTCAAAAAATAAACTAAGAGTTCTAGGCGCATTAGCACATGCGGGCGCATGAGTATATGCAGACACATTAGTACTATACGGACGTCTCAACACTTAGGCGCATGGGAAATCCCAGGCGCATGGTACTATTTAGACGTTTCAACACTTAGGCGTTTGGGACCTCCCAGACGCATGGCACTGTTTAGGCGCATTATCCCTGTTCAGGCGCATTATCCCTGTTCAGGCGCATTAGTCCAACACTCTAGTCTATTCGTTCTCATTCCAGACGCATGAACCCTGTTCAGGCGCTTGAACTTGCACTTACAGTTTCTAAGGAATTTTCAGACGCATGGGGTACTGTTTAGACACATGGATACACTTAGGCATTTTCTAAGGCAAAACTTCAGACGCATTAGCCTTGTTTGGGCGCATGGGTTCTGTTTGGGGGCATTACCCAACTGTTTCACTCAATTCAATAATGTTTCAAACCCAATCATCAGCCTAATCAAATCCAAGCCTAACAAAGCTATCCTAAGCATAATTAACTTATAAACATCTAATCACCAACAACAACAAGCGTACAACATACGGAAATACATATATATCATTCAGAAAATCATAAATACATTTTCAGCCCCAAAAGTAGTTTTTAAAACAAGTAAATGGGGGTCTAGAACTCACCTGATGCAATAATGGGTGTTTCTTCCTTCAAACTAGATGCAAGGATGAAGTTCCGATCCTAAAACCCAACATACACACGGCACACACACAACCAAACACATAAGCACACATAACCGAGAAAAAAACACATGAAACACATAAAATCATAACTTCTTACCTGAATTCGACCTTCTTCTTCTTCTTCTTCTTTCAAAATCCAAGAGCTTCACTATTTATCTCTCTAAACCGATTGAAAAGTGGTGTGAAGTTAAGTATGGGCGGCCATACTTCTTTAGTACCACCTTTTTGACATTTTACTCATTTTTACACTTTTAGTCCCTTGACTTTAAAGCAAATGATATTTCCTTCTTTCTTTTTCTTTTATTCTTTCTTTTAAGAATACCGGTGTTACAAGTCCACCCCCTTATTAGGTTTTGTCCCCGAACCTGTCATTCCTCAAAATAGATGAGGGTAATGCTGCCTCATCTCCTCCTCAGTCTCCATGTAGACTCTGATCCCTTCCTGTGCTTCCACTATACACGCACAAGAGAACCACTTTATTCCTTAATCTCTTCTCTTTACGATCAATGATTGCCACAGGTTGCTCTACATAATTAAGCTGTTCATCTACCTCAATATCCTCCAGTGGTACAACCATATCTTCATCCGCTAAGCATTTTCTCAGATGAGATACATGGAATGTGGGATGAATTCCACTTAACTCATCTGGTAGTTCAAGTCGATAGGCCACCTCTCCTACTCGTGCAATGATTCGGTAAGGTCCTATATATCTCGGGCTTAGCTTTCCTCGCTTCCGGAATCGAATGATACCTTTCCAAGGTGAGAGTTTCAACATAACTTGGTCTCCAACCTTGAATTCGATCGGTCTCCTCCTCTTATCAGCATACGACTTTTGTCTATCCTTGGCCGCGTTCATGAAGGCTTTGATCTTTTCTAGCTTCTCAGTCGTAGCTTCAATCACTTCAATACCTCCTAGCTCCTTCTGCCCAATGTCTCCCCAACACACGGGCGTCCTACACCTTCTACCATATAGATCTCATATGGTGGCATGCCAATACTAGCATGATAACTATTATTGTATGAGAATCAGCTAATGGTAAGTGATCGTCCGAACTTCCTCCAAAGTCGATCACACAGGCCCGGAGCATATCTTCGAGTGTCTAGATCGTTCGCTCAGACTGACCGTCCGTCTGTGGATAATAAGCTGTACTAATATGTAGCCTCGTCCCCATCGCATCATGAAATCGTTTCCAAACTTGATGTAAATCAGGTGTCTTGATCTGATACGATAGATACTGGCACACCATGACGAGCCACAATCTCTTTAATGAACAGATCCGCCAGTCTCTCGGATGAATACGTCTCACGGATTGGCAGAAAGTGGGCACTCTTAGTTAAACGATCTACAATCACCCAGATGGCATCATACCCCTTTTGAGTACGAGGTAGCTTAGTGATAAAGTCCATGGTGATATGTTCCCACTTCCACTCGGGTATATCCAAGGGTTGGATCTTCCCATATGGCTTCTGATGCTCTGCCTTCACTTGCAAGCAAGTAAGACACTTACTCACGTATTCCACCACATCACGCTTCATACCCGGCCACCAATAGTCTTTCTTCATGTCTTGATACATTTTAGTGGCACCGGGGTGGATGGAGTATCAAGTTTTATGAGCTTCATCCATGATTCTCCCTCGTAAATCTCCATAGCGGGGAATCCACATTCGCCCGAAGCGGGTTTTAACTCCATGGGTGTTTTCTCCCAGTTCCGGGACTAGACCTCTCATCCGTTCAGAGTTGAGGTGATCCTCTTTCAATGCTCATTCTGAAATTCTTTCACTTGGTTCTCACATCAGAGGTCATCACTAGCTTGTATGCCTTTACCCGTATCGGTTCAGGCCTCTCTTTTTCTGCTGAGAGCGTCGACCACTACATTGGCCTTTCCCAGGTGGTAATGAATCTCACAGTCATAATATTTTATGAGCTCTAACCACCTTCTCTGCCGCATGTTGAGATCCTTTTGCTCGAAGAAATACTTCAAGCTTTTGTGGTCGGTGAAGATAGTGCACTTCATGCCATATAAGTAGTGCCTCCAATCTTCAACGCGAAGACCACTGCTGCTAGCTCTAGGTCATGGGTAGGGTAGTTGACCTTGTGGGTCTTCAGTGTCGAGATGCGTAAGCTATTACTCTTCCACGTTGCATTAATACGCCACCCACCCAGAATAGGATGCATCTGAATACACCACAAGGTCTTCATTTCCTTCGGGCAGTTTCAAAACAGGAGCTTGAGTTAGTCTTGTTTTCAACTCTTCAAATGCACACTCCTGTTCCCGACCCCACATGAATTTCACATCCTTGCGAGTTAGTTTGGTTAGAGGGGAGGCTATCTTGGAAAAGTCCTGAATAAATCTCCGATAATATCCCGCCACCCCAAGAAGCTACGGATCTCGGATGGCGTCTTTGGAGTTTTCCATTGCATTACTGCCTCCACCTTTGTAGGGTCTACCATAATCCCTCGGGATTTACCACATGCCCTAAGAATTGAACTTCGCGCAACCAGAACGCGCACTTAGAGAATTTAGCATACAACTTCTCTCTTCTCAAGGTTTCCAAACCTCTCGAATATGCTCGTCATGTTCTCTTTTGCTCTTTGAGTAGATCAGGATATCATCAATGAATACGATCACTGACCTATCTAACATTGGCCGGCAACACTCGGTTCATCAAGTCCATAAAGGCAGCTGGCGTGTTAGTTAGACCAAAGGACATAACGAGAAACTCATAGTGTCCATAACGCGTACGGAAAGCTGTCTTAGGAATGTCTTGCGCCTTCACTTTCAGTTGATGGTAGCCAGATCGTAGATCTATCCTTGAGAACCAACTGGCACCTTGGAGCTGATCGAACAAGTCATCAAATCTTGGTAACGAGTATCGATTCTTCAACGTTAACTTATTCAGCTCCCGGTATTCAATACACATACACATACTACCGTCGTTTTTCTTTACAAACAAACCGAGCACCCCATGGAGAGATACTCGGTCGAATGAACCCTTTATCCATTAGCTCCTGCAATTGGCTCATCAGTTCCTTCATTTCAGTCGGAGCTAATCTGTATGGTGCCTTAGCAACGGGTTGCGCACCAGGTATCAGATCGATTTGGAACTCAATCTCATGATCCGGTGGCACGCCGGGCAAGTCTTTGGGAAATATGTCAGTAAATTCACATACCACTGCTACCTCGGATAATTGTGGTACCGACGCATCCACATCCTTTACGTATGCCAGATAGGCACTACATCCGCGTCTCATGCATTTCCCCACCACCGCCATCGAAATCATCTTCGGGATTGTGTGACCCGATCTCCATAAACTATGACCGCACTCCCATCAGGTGCGACTAATCGGATCATCTTCTTGCGACATATGATGCTTGCTTCATAGGTTGCTAACCAATCCATCCCTAGTACTACATCGAATCCACCTAGGGGCATCACGTGCAATCTAGCAGCAAACCTATGGCCTTCTAATTCTATGGCACAGTCCTCTATCACCTCGGTAATTCTAGTGGACTTAACAATAGCAGTTTCTACCCTGAATGGTTCACTCAAGGTAATAGCTCAGTTTATGTCAAGTATAGTAAGTCCCTAATTATAGTGGCCAGTTGTGATTAGCCACTTACTTTACTCTTCATACCCCAAGCATTTCCTATCCTGACTTAATCAGTATCTAAATCGACTAAGAGCATATAAATCAAATAGCATGCGCACATAATACCGGTTAATATTAAGAAAACATACCTCATGGCACGGAGCTACTCGGACTGACATCCCTCTGTTTGTCCCATTTTCAGTTTAAGTTTGGGTTTTATAAATCATTTAACCCAATTCTCTTAAACTTTGGCTCTGATACCAACTTGTAAGGCCCCGTTCCCGGAGACCTCACAGTTGGACATTCACAGCAATTAATACATTAAACATGATAAATTTAGCAACTTACACAACGGAATTTAATTAACAAAACCATTCATTTACTTCAAAAGACTATTGCTAAGTAATGCACAATTGTTTAACATTTACAAAAGCGTTAACAACAGTGTCCCTATTATGAATGGATGTCAGTCTTGCCCTGTCGAGTAGTTTTCCCCACATGCCATCCTCAGCAAAACATTTACCTGCCAACTGAAAATGTATAAAAGTCAACGTTGCTGAGTGAGTTCTAGTTTTAAAAGTATAAAATATCTTTCTGTATACTATATATGAAAATACTCTTTCTCTGAAATATATCCCTTAATGTGAGCACACAAGAATATACAACAAGGTGTTACTTTATCTCTTTTCTCTTTGCATTGCTTTCTGTACTCTTTATTATTATCTTTCACTATCTATGTGGACCAAGTAGCAATACCCTAAACTATGTGAGCGAAGAAACTAGTGTTGGGCCCACCTCCAGCCCCTATGGTCTGAATTGCTACAAAAAGGCCGACCCAGTCACCTAGGGCATGCTACAATGGTCCGCCAATCTCAATGACTGGCCCCGTGAGCAAAGGGGTACCTACCCGCATCACAGTTGAGCTGACGACAACATGGTCGTGTACCTCCTATGTGCTTGCAAGACTTGTTAAGTATTTTAATTATGTTTCACTTCACTTCATTATTGCTCTTTCACTTTATTAATGGTAATACTTACATTATTATTATAAGCACACCACATTGGTCACATAATAATAATATGCTAATAATAAGATTATAATAGTACTATAATAAGGAAATTATAACACAATAGGAACCCTAAAACAATCATGGATCAAACTCTATAATTCTGCTCTGCTTAAAATTTCAGAAAATAAACTAAGTGTTCTAGGCGCATTAGCACTATGCGGGCGCATTAGCACTATGCGGCGCATGAGTACTATGCGACGCATTAGTACTATATGGACGTCTCAACACTTAGGCGCATGGGAAATCCCAGGCGCATGGGTACTGTTCAGACGTTTCAACACTTAGGCGTTTGGGAACCTCCCAGACGCATGGCACTGTTTAGGCCCATTACTTGTTGTTCAGGCCCATTATCCCTGTTCAGGCGTATTAGTCCAACACTTAGTCTATTCGTTCTCATTTCCAGACACATGAACCCTGTTCAGGCGCTTGAACTTGCACTTACAGTTTTCTAAGGCATTTTCAGACGCATGGGGTACTGTTTAGACGCATGGATACACTTGGCATTTTCTAAGGCAAAACTTCAGACGCATTAGCCTTGTTTGGGCACATGGTCCTGTATGAGTGCATTACCCAACTGTTTCACTTAATTCAATAATGTTTCAAACCCAAATCATCATCCTAATCAAATCCAAGCCTAACAAAGCTATACCTAAGCATAATCAACTTATAAAAATCTAACCACCACCAACAACAAGCGTACAACATACAAAAATACATATATATCATTCAGAAAATCATAAATACATTTTCAGCCCCAAAAGTAGTTTTTTAAAACAAGTAATGGGGGTCTAGAACTCACCTGATGCAACAATGGGTGTTTCTTCCTTCAACCCAGATGCAAGGATGAAGTTCCGATCCTAAAACCCAACATACACGGACAACACACACAACCAAACACATAAGCACACATAACCGAGAAAAACCACATGAAACACACATAAAATCATAACTTCTTACCTGAATTCGACCTTCTTCTTCTTCTTTCAAAATCCGAGAGCTTCAACTATTTCTCTCTCTAAAACCGATTGAAAAGTGGTGTAACGCCCGATACTTAGTTAAATAATAGTAAAATAGAAGAACAATTCCAGAAAGGGAAAACAACTAAATTCAAGGGACTAAAAGTGTAAAAATGGGTAAAATGTCAAAAAGGTGGTACTAAAGAAGTAAGGCTGCCCATGCTCAGCTTCACACCACTTTTTCAACCAGTTTTAGAGAGAGAGAAATAGTTGAAGCTCTCTTATTTGAAAGGAGAAGAAGAAGAAGATCGATTTCAGGTAAGAAGTTATGATTTTATGTTGTTTGTATGTGGTTTTATCGGTTGTGTGTGCTTATGTGTACGTGCTGTGTGTTTTTTGTGTTTGTTGTTGGGTTCTAGGTTCACAAACTCATTAGCATTTCGGTTTGAAGGAAGATAAACCCAAAGTTGCACCAGGTGAGTTTCTAGACCCCATTTACTTGTTTTCAAAACTAATTCGGGCTGAAAATGTATTTAAAACTTATTTTCAGAATGTATGTGTGTATACCCTATGATTATGCTTATTTGATGATTTGTGTTAGATGTTCATAGATAGATATGCTTAAGTATAGCTTTGATATAGTTGGAATTGATTAGACTGATGTGTTGGGTTTGGAATATCATTGAATTAAGTGTAACAGTCGGGTAATGCACCCAAACAGGACCCATGCGCCCAAACAGGGCTCATGCGCCTGAGATTTTGCCTTAGAAAATGCCTAAGTGTGATAATGCGTCCAACAGTACCCTAATGCGCCTAGGAAATTTCCTTAGAATGACTAAGTATACCTAATACGCCTGAATTGTCCATGCGTCTGGAAGTCCCATGCACCTAAGTGTCAAAGCGCCTGAACAGGGTTCATGCATCTGGACGTGAGTAAATATGCTAAGTGTTGGACTGATGCGCCTGAACAGGGATAATGCGCCTGAACAGGGATAATGCGCCTGAACAGTGCCATGCGTCTGGGAGGTTCCCAAACGCCTAAGTGTTGAAACGTCTGAATAGTGCCCATGCGACTGGGATTTCCCATGCGCCTAAGTGTTGAGACGTCCGCATAGTACTAATGCGCCTGCATAGTACTCATGCGCCTGCATAGTGTTAATGCGCCTAAATACTTAGTTTTTTTTTTGAAATTTTAAGCAGAGCATTATTAGAGTTTGATCCATGTTTGTTTTGGGTTCTTATTGTATTATATTTGCCTTATTATAGTACTATTGATAGGATCTCAGCTTCTAGTTTGATCAATCAGAATGAATTCAGCACGGAATAGTGTACGGACTAGCACAATTCAAGCAAGAATACCGAAGATATAGCAATGAAACAAAATTTGTTATAGAAGAGAAAGTTACGACCAAAGGGAATATTTCATTCAATCACAACTTCAGCTACGATACAATTAGGTCATCTTTCCTTATATAGGAAAGGTGACGTAGGCTGATGTCACTTGATAGTGACATCTAACCGTTATTAACAAACTACTGAGAAACACTTAAACTACTGAAGATGTCAACAACTGACATCTTCTTACAAAAAGCTAAGTGTTACTACTTATTACAAACAGCTGATAAGAAAAGAAACTACTGAAAGTTACAACGACTGAAGAAGAAACTCTTCAGTCGTTTACAAACTACTGAAAGGAAAGAAATAAGAACTACTGAAAACAAAAACTATCACAACTACTGAAGACTACCTCTTCAGCTGTTGTGACAAACTCTGAAGCTTCAGCACTTGGTCTTCAGACTTGAACTTCAGACGTTTCATTAGCTGATGACTTCAGTAGTTGTCATCAGCTGATGTCGTCGGTCTTTGTCTTCAGACTTTGTACATTAGTTGTTGATCTTCAGTACTTGAACTCTTCAGCTGTTGATCTTCAGTACTTTGATCTTCAGCTGTTGAAGTCTTTAGTCTTTGTCAAACTGCTGATGAAGCTTTCAGCAGTTGTTGTGATATCATGTGGGACTTAGAGGTTTTTTGATCTTGGCTCATTGGTTCTTTTGGTCCAACAAACTCCCCCTGAACCAATGCAGCCAAAACCTCTAAGCAATTTATTGTCCCACTTATTGATGGCATGAAGATTGGTCTTTTTCCTTCTTGATCAGCTTAGAAGATGACCCAATTCAGCACTGGCCTGGGAATGAGTCTCAATGATCTGTTTGGCAAAGTATGGATGGGAGCTCTGTTTTGGGGAATTGGACACTGAGCTGTTCCTCCATCCATGAGACTCATTTACCAACTATGAGCCTATAGGATTCCCTGGTGTAGGCTTCAAGAAATATAATTTTGTTCCTCCATGGTTAGCTCTTCTGCCTCACCATCAAAGAATCCTTCAGGCCCATAGAACTCAGATAAGAATTTGACCTGTTTACCATTTTTGAGCACCACTGTTGTTATCTGTCTGTATGCAAATTCATCCGGATGATGACCATCAAGTAACAGTGGTAGCTCATCCTTTCTGATTTCATTTAACCTTTTATACACCAGCCCCTTTTTAATCATTTTGTTCTCCAACATCTTTTGTGGGTGCATATTGGATGTATAGGCCTTTTTGAAATCTTCAAGGATTTCCCAGGGTGATACTACAATGGCCAAAGAGATCACTTCTTCTACAATCTTTTTCACTTGGCCATTGTATCTCTGTGGAATTTTTCTTTTGAATTCGGTGAGCCACCCTGGGATCAGGCCAAATCCTCACTCTTTCTTTTCCATACTGAAAAGTATGTCTTAGAGTGTATATTCTCTGAGCTTGTTTTTTCATATTAATGATTTATGAAGTGGCTGCATAAGCTTTATCTACTCTTCATAATAACTCTTCATCATGCAATCTATGATGTTCTTCTTCTTCTAGTTTCACTTTGATTGCTTGTCTTTGTTGCTCAGGAGTTATTGCTAAAGAGAGATTTCTGGCCTTAGGCAACTGAATAACAGCTGAGATTGGCAGCCTATCCTCTTCATCAACATCTTCTTCTTCTACTTCTAGCCTCAACACCTTTCTCTTCTTCTTCTGAGGTGCATCATCGGCTATTGGTTTTGTGGGTAAGGGAGTAGGTTTGTTGGACCAAAAAAACCAATGAGCCAAGATCAGAAAACCTCTAAGTCCCACACGATATCACAACAACTGCTGAAAGCTTCATCAGCAGTTTGACAAAGACTGAAGACTTCAACAGCTGAAGATCAAGTACTGAAGACCTCAACAGCTGAAGACCAAAGTACTGAAGTTCAACATGAAGAGTTCAAGTGCTGAAGTTCAACAACTGAAGACCAAAGTACTGAAGTTCAATAGCTGAAGAGTCCACAAGTGCTGAAGATCAACAACGGATGTACAAAGTCTGAAGACAAAGACTGAAGACATCAGCTGATGACAACTACAGAAGTCATCAGCTGATGAATCGTCTGAAGTTCAAGTCTGAAGACCAAGTGCTGAAGCTTCAGAGTTTGTCACAACAGCTGAAGAATACTTCTTCAGTAGTTGTGATAGTTTTGTTATTTACCTTTAAGTAGTTTGTAAAACGACTGAAGAGCTTGTTCTTCAGTCGTTGTAGTTTCTGTAGTTTCTTAACAGTAGTTTTGTAATAAGTAGAAACACTTAGCTCTTGTAAGAAGATGTCAGCTGTTTGACATCTTTAGTAGTTTAAGTGTTTTCAGTAGTTTGTTAAATAACGGTTAGATGTCACTATCAAGTGACATCAGCCTACGTCATCTTTCCTATATAAGGAAAGATGACCTAATTGTAATTTTGCGAAAGCCGTGCCAAGCGTGTGATTGAATGAAATATTCCTTTTGCAGTAACTTTCTCTCTCTATAACAAATTCTATTTCATTGCTATATCTTTGGCATTCTTACTTGAATTGTGCTAGTTGGTACTCTATTCCGCTCCTGAATTCATTCTAATCAATCAACTAGACGCTGAGATCCTATCAAATGGTATCAGAGCAGGTTTATCATTGATCGATCTAACAATTGATCATTGAAACTACTCATTGCTCTGCGTTTGATCGAACTAGCAAATTCACACAAATCTGTTATAGAGATTGAAGTTCTGTCACTTCTGGCTATTTTAATTGAGGTTCTTAGTGGTTTTGAGCTAAATTTGTTTTGATTACCTTGAATTTGTCTGAATTTTTGAAAATGACTACTCCTTCTAATGATCCTCACAATACTGGTTCCTCAACCAAGCCTCCGATGCTGGTTAGGAATGAGTATAACATTTGGCAAAGAAGAATGCTCCATTACCTGTCTGTCAATAGTTCAGGTTGTTGGACATCTGTGGTACATGGACCACATAAGCCAATGGTGAATCATCCAGAAACAAACCAATTGATTCCGAAGAAGAAGGAACAATACTCTGATGAGGATAAGAAGTTGTTTGAGATTGATGCTAAAGCCCATGGAATTCTGGCCATGGCACTGCCTAATGAAATCTATTCCGGGCTTATGCATCATGAAAGTACTCATGACCTCTAGAATGCATTGAAAGAACAATTTGGTGGCACTGATGAGGTCTTAGCGAACAATAGGGAAATCCTTGCCCAACAGTATGAGACATTTGCTCATCGAAAGGGTGAGACTCTGACTCAGCAGTTTGAGCGGGTTTCATGTTTAATCTCTGAGTTGAAAATGGTTAAACATGAATACACCAACAGCCAAATGAACCACAGATTCCTCAGATCACTTCCTGAGAGATGGGACACATATACAATTGTCCTACGCTCCAATGCAAATCTGGATCGCCTATCTCTCACCCAACTTCATGGGAAACTGCTTACATTTGAAAGAGAGAGAGAGCAGAAAAGGAAACTGGCTTCATCTGGTAAGCTCACTGAAGACTTTGTACCAGGCAACACTGCCTTGGTTGGTCATGAGTTAGAATATGCTTCATCTGAATGCCACTATGATGAGCATATTGATTTCTCTTCAAACACTTCTGATCCTGCTTTTGTGAGTGTTGATAGTCAGTCTGCTGGGTGTAATAGTGACACTATGCTTCATCATGGATGATCTTAAAGGGATTGCTGATGATGACTTAGAAGAGATGGATATATGAGCCAAATGGCCTTGATAAATATCAGATCTCAGAAGTTCTACAAAAGAACTGGAAGAAAATTCCCAGGACTCTCTGGCAAAACCAAAGTTGGTTTTGACAAGAGTAAGTTGAGGTGTCACAAATGCCATAGGCTTGGACACTTTGCTAGAGTGCAGATCATCTGGATCTAACTCTTCTACACCCTTTGTGACTTTTCCTGGCAATAGTCAACAAAACAGAGGGCAACATCCTGTCAATTCTGGTCATCATTCTCAACCACAATCTCCTGCATATTTTGTTCCACAGGGTCCAATGCCATATCCTTATCCCTGTTATTACATGCCACAAACCAGTCAAGTTCAAGTACCAATTGCTCAACAACCACATGCTCTTCCTGAACCTCAATCATCCCAATCTCATCAACCTCCTTAACCTCAGCAACACAGCTTCTTCACCCCAGGAGTTGTTGATTGGAGCAGTTTACCAGATGACATGTCTGGTCATGAACAACTGTTCTCAGGTGCTGGTCAACATGGTGGTGATAATCCTTTTGGAAATCTGGCTCTTATGGCTCTGGAGTCTGCTGATGGATCATCCTCAATGCCTTTTCATCACAGTATCACAGGTATCCTCCGAGGCTAAGGCCAAATTATGTTCTGAAACATGCATAACAGCATTTGCCTCTATTAGAGAAGCAAATGTAGCTTTAATTAATAAGAACATAGAGCTAGAAAAGATCATTTCCAAAAGAAAAGCTGAATTTGAGTCTATGCTTAAAGAGAAAAGGATGAGATTTACAAACTTAAATGCCAAATCACTGATGATAAGGCTAGGGAAGAGATACTTTTAGACAAGTACAAAGACCTCAAAGAAACACTTGTAGTCACCTAAGTAGAGTGTGATCGATGGGTAATCATGCAAGGGTTTTGAAATGCTTCTTAGTAAGCAGTCAGCTTCCAATGTGAAGTTTGGCATTGGTTATAATCACACTGCTCCCCCTACAGATTTTGCTTCAAGAGCAGAAGTGAAATCTGATGGAGAAAGCAATAACCAATCCACCTCATCATGTGATTCACTGTTTGATAGAGCACCATTAGAAGTTGAAGTCAGTATTCTCCCTCATTGAACCTATCGCTGACCTTGATGGTTCAAATACTGACACTCACATGATCAAAGAGTTGATCAACTCAGGTTTGTTTCTGGAAGTCCTGAAAGGGCTGGAGAGCAAGTGATAACACCTGAAGTTCAAACTCCAACTACTATCAGCACTGAAGAGAAGAAAACTATCTGTAGAAAGGGTTTGAAGACTACTAAAGAGGAAGTCAAGAAAGCAAACAGTGCTTCCAAACTGCTAAAGAACAAGTCTTCAGTAGTTTCATCTTCTTTAGTTGATGATCAACATAATATGAAGAAACCATGTGAAATATGTGGTTTGTTCAATCATCTTACAGATGATTATTGGTACAAAAGAGGATCCAAACTCAAACATAAAGAGGAAATTGAAGAGAAAAGGGTTAAAATGAAAACTGAGTTTGAAACCACATTTGTACCAGCAACATCAAATCCTGTAACCCTAAGTCAAAAAGAAATCCAAAAAGAAAGGGGTTAAACAGGTAACAGCTGAGACTGCTCAAAAGAAGAAGGTGGCAACAGAGGAACTTATCAAACTCCAATGCCAATGTGTCTGAAGAACTGAAAGCTTTATCACAAAATCAGACACAACTGGTTATGATGGTTCAACATCTATTGGGCAGACTTAACCAATTAGATGTTCCTGTGTTGAAACCACAGAAAAGGAGGTCCAAGCCAAAGGATTCCTCTTCTGCACCATCTTCTTTCTCTCAAGCTGTTGTTTCCAACAAACCTATTAGTTTACCATCTGTTGATGAGAACAGCCCAAAACCAAATGGGTTTGGGTCTCAAATCTAACTAATTTGTTGTGTTTGCAGGGTTCTTCAACATGCCACAGAAGCATCTGGTATGTAGACAGTGGAGGATCCATGCATATGACAGGAAGCAGATCACTTCTTCATGACTACTCTCAAGGAAGGAAGGGGTTTGTTTCTTTTGGCAATGATGCAAAGGGTTACATCATCGGCAAAGGCTTTGTTTCCAATGGGGAATAAAGTTTGATGATGTTAACCATGTCGAAAATCTCAAGTACAACCTCTTGAGTGTCAGTCAAATGTGTGACAAAGGCCATGTTGCTCTTTTTACAAGTCAGAACCGTCGGATTCTGTCATCCAAAATTCTCAGTTTGATTGATAAGATGTTGGATGAATACACTCCCCTGAAGGCCAACAGGACAGGAAGAGTGTATGCCTTAGATATTTCCAAGAAAATAGATCTCAAAGGCCATCCTTGCCTATTTTCCAAGGCTTCCTCTCAAGAATCTACTCTATGGCATAAAAGGCTGGGTCATGTGAATCTCAAAAACATGAATCAGCTGATACACCATGGTTTAGTAAGGGATTGACTATAAAGGAGTTCAAATGTGAAGACAACTACACTGCTTGTTTGAAAGGAAAACAACACAAAGCTTCATTTCCTCCTATTGAAGAACCTAAGTCCACTGCCTGCTTACAGCTTCTTCACATGGATCTCTTTGGTCCTGTAAGAGTGATGAGTATGGCAAGAAGAAATATGTCTGGTAATTGTGGATGATTACTCCAGATTTGTATGGACTTTCTTCTTGCATTCAAAGGATGAGGCAACTCAGAAGATTATCAACTTTGTGCTATATGTTGAGAAGCAGTATTCCCTCTCAGTCAAGTGTATCAGAATTGATAATGGAACAGAATTCAGAAGCAACACACTTGATGAGTTTTATCTCTCAAAGGAATCAAGAGGCAGTTTAGCATTCCTAGAACTCCAGAACAAAATGGAGTAGTGGAGAGAAAGAACAGGACCCTTATTGAAGCTGCAAGGTCCATGTTGGCTGATTCCGGATTGCCAATCACTTTTTGGGCTGAAGCTGTCAATACTTCTTGCTATTTGCAGAATAGAGTATTAGTAAATCAGAGGTTGATGAAGACTCCATATGAGGTTCTCCATCATTTGGCCCCTCTAATTTCATTTTTCAGAGCTTTTGGGTGTCCTTGTTTCATTCTCAACACACGGGATCAACTCCAAAAATTTGATCCTAAGGTGGATGCAGGGTACTTTGTTGGTTATTCATCAACTTGCAAAGCATACAGAGTGTTCAACTGCAGAACAAAGATGGTTGAAGAGACTCTAGATGTTAAGTTCAATGAATCTCCAAAGGACAAGATTCCACAAAGCCCAGTGGAGTTATTTGATTTGGACATACTGCAATATGTTCCTTATCAAGCTCCTGATGTTGCTCCTGTCAACAGTTCACCACCTGGTGGTACTGCTGATGCTGCTGATGATGATGATAGCAGTACTCACCTCTTCAGGTTTAGTGACCAACTGCCTGTGTCCTCTAAACCCGATGCTCCTGTAGCTTCAGTAGCTCCATCCACAACATGTGCTGATGAGATTTCTGCATCTTCAACTTTATTTGAGTTGCCACCATCTACATGGTTTCAAGAATCTGCATCAACATCTGTTGCTGCTGAAGGTCCTACAAACACTTGCACTGATCTTATTGTCTATCAAGAGCTGAAGAATCACCCCATGTCTCAAATCATTGGTGATATCAATGCTGGAGTTTCAACCAAAGTCAATGTCCATTTCTGCTTCTATGCTCTCTTCATTAGTCAGCTAGAGCCAAAGAATTATCATGTTGCACTTAGAGACAATGGTTGGGTTGAAGCAATGCAGCTTGAGCTTCTTCAGTTCAAAAAGCAGCAAGTGTAGGAGCTTGTTCCTCTTCCCCCAGGTAAGTGTGCAATAGGCACTAAATGGGTGTTTAGGAATAAACTGATGAAAATGGGCTTATTGTTAAAAACAAGGCCAGACTGGTTGTTCAGGGGTTTACACAAGAAGAAGGTATTGATTATGATGAAACCTTTGCCCCTGTAGCCAGACTGGAGACAATTAGATTGTTTTTAGCCAATGCTGCACTCCACAATCTTAAAGTTTTTCAAATGGATGTTAAAAGTGCATTTTTATATGGTAAATAAAAGAAAGAAGTTTGTGTGTCAACCACCAGGTTTTGAGGATAATAAACACACAGAATGGGTATATAAGCTTGATAAGGCTCTTTATGGGTTAAAACAAGCTCCTAGAGCCTGGTATGACACATTATCAAACTTTCTTCTTCAAAATAATTGCACTAGAGGCTCCATAGATAAAACTTTATTCATAAGAAGGTGGATCTGCATAAGCTACTTGTTCAAATTTATGTTGATGATATTATATTTGCATCCTCTGATCCCCAGTTGTGTGATGATTTTACAAAATTGATGCAAAAGAAGTTTGAAATGAGTGCAATGGGAGAATTACAGTTCTTTCTAGGATTGCAAATCAAACAAAAAGCTGATGGAATTTTCATTCATCAGTCTAAATATACAAAAGGTCTTTGAATAAGTTTGATTTACAAAACTGTAAGCCCTGTTCTACTCCCATGTGCAACACCACACAACTGGATGTTGATTCGAAAGGTAAGGCTGTTGATGAAATGCTTTACAGATGTATGATTGGGTCCTTGATGTATCTAACAGCTTCTAGACCAGATATTATGTTTGCTACATGTGTTTGTGCTAGATTTCAGGCTGCACCTAAGGAGTCTCATCTGATTGCAGTCAAGAGGATCTTTAGATATCTGCAAGGTACATAATCTCTATGTTTATGGTATTCCACTGGGCACTCTTGCAAATTAGTTGCTTTTTCTGATAGTGACTATGCAGGGTGTAAGTTAACCAGAAAGTCAACTTCTAGTGGATGTCAATTCCTAGGCAACTGTTTGATTTTTTCGCAGAGTAAGAAACAAACATCTGTTGCTACATCCACTGCTGAAGCCGTACATTGCTGCTGCAAGTTGTACATCCCAGGTACTCTGGCTTTAGAATCAACTTTTGGATTATGGCATTACAGAGACTAAGACTCCATTATTAATGTATAATGCTTCAGCTCTTTGCATTGTCAAGAATCCAGTCCAGCACTCTAGGACCAAACATATAGAAATTAGACATCATTTTATAAGAGATTGTTTTGAAAAGGGTCTAATTAATCCTATGTTTGTGCCTAGTGCTGATAAGCTTGCAGACATCTTTACTAAGCCTTTGGAAAGTTCAACTTTCCAAAACCTAGTGTTAAGGCTTGGTATGCTGCAGCTAGAATAAGTGACAATTGCTGATGATCCAAGTAGTAAGTACTGATGATCATTGGTAACCATGTCACCAATAAGTACTAATGACTTCTTTTATCCTTAGTAGTTTTTATAACTACTGAAGGCTAAATTACTCAAAAGTACTGAAGTACTTTATCTGTTTTAAACTACTGATGTAGTTACAATTACTGATGTAGTTACAACTACTGATGTAGTTACAACTACTGAAATCAGTAAAAACAGATAAGTACTGATGTCCTATGAAACACCTAAAAAGCAGATGAAAAGTCTGATGAGTAAGTGTTGAGGATAGTATGAAATAGCTGAAAAGCTAAGAATTGACGAAAACAGCTAATGAGTAAATTCTCTTCAGTTGTTTCTACAACTGCTGTTTCTTTCTAAACAACTGAAGCAAAACCACAGTCTTCAGTAGTTTCACAACTACTGATGACTAATACCAAGTCTTCAGTTGTTTACAACAACTGACGGCAAAACCAAAGTCTTTAGTAGTTTCACAACTACTGATGACTAACACCAAGTCCTTAGTTGTTTACATCATATGAAGTCAAAACCAAGACCTTCAGTAGTTTCATAACTACTGATGGTTAAAACCAAGACTTCAGCTGTTTCAAAGTCTGATGGTTAAAACCAAGCCTTCAGTTGTTTTATAACAACTGATGACAACACCAATATTGTCAGCCGTTTTAACCTCTGAAGGTTAATACCACGTCATCAGTAGTTTCAAACATCTGATGACCACACCAAAACCTTCAGTAGTTTTCTTTCAGCCTTTTCCTATCCCAACCTTATAAATACCTGCCCTTTCAAACACTCCATTAGCCGTTCTGACCTTCATTCTCTCAAAAATGGAAACCATGAGTCTCAAACCTAGACACAACTGCGTAGCCTATCTCACAAAATCGGCCTTCTGGACAAAGTTTGATCATGCCATAGACCTAATGGCTGATTCTCAGTATCGTACCGCTCTGTTATTAAACCCGACCATCTACCCTGAGTCACTCAGTCAATTTTGGTCTAATGCCTACGTTCACACTGATGCGCCTACCGGCCAAATCTCTGTTAGGTCATTAGTCAACCAAAAACCAGTGGTGGTTACAACCGATAGCATTCGCCGAGTGCTAAATCTACATGATGCTACTGCCTTGACTGATTACCCGAAGGGCACTACTGATATGTCTTTCATCAACAATGGGTATGACGATGATCTTCGAGCTGCTACAATACTGAAGAAGAATTTTCCTGACGCTGAAAGACTGATCTTTCATATGGTGAATGTGTGCTTAGCCTCGAAGACATCTTCATGGGATCAAATGTCTTCACGGTGGCAGCAGGTATTATACTCTATTCTAGAACACCAACCTTTAAATTTTTCACAAATTGTGTTTCTAGAAATTAAAGATCTGGCACAAAAACCTGCAGCAAACAGATGGCTATTATATCCCAGGTTTCTAATGGCCATAATTTTCAATGAATTACAATCTGATGGCCTTGTTCGCCTTGGAGTCCCTGCACCAGTTGTTCTAGCTGAGGTATACTCCAGGCATAACTCTGACCAAACTCTTAAAGAAGCTGCCCGTTTGCTCAAACCCAAGCAAAGGGAACCCACAGCTTCCACTGCCAGATCCAAAGTCCCCACCAAGCCAAAATCCAAACACCCCAAACAAGCTAATCAGGGAGATGAGTCCCCTAATGATGCTCCTGTACCACCAAAACAGGATATACCTACTGGATCAAACCCCCCAGTAGTGTTAAAGACTCAACCAGCCAAAGCCGCACAGGTATCCTCTCAACAGGATCCTGTTGCAACCACTTCAGGGGAAACCACATCGCTGAGACCTCTCACTTGAGGAGGTTATCATTGAAGAGCATCCCTCTCCCCGGATGCAATCTGCTTCTATCCCCCTCCCAATGCAACTGCCCCTCAAAGTCCAACCATTATAATTGCCAATGTGCTGACTCAGCTGCATGCCTCTCCTCCTCCCAAACAAACACCAACAAAGGGGAGAACAACAGCAATTGAGGAAGAGGATCACCATGCTACTGACAACCCACAGCACCGGGGTATTACTGTTCTATCTCCTGGTGTAGATATGGAGGTACGAACATCTGGTGAGGCTGCCACCTCCTCTGAATCAGCACATAATCAGACTGAGGTTGGTAACATAGCTAAGACCTCACCAGAGGCAACAGCTGATAAAGGACATCGTCCTGAGGCTAGAAGTCCCCAGTTCCAAGACAAAGGGGCACATGCTAAAACTGCTCTACACCCAGTGCATGTACATCCTGCTACAAGCAGGAGGTCAGGTGATTCAGCATCTGCTGATGATGACCTGGGCTTCTTTTACGATGTTCTTGCCCAGAACACAATCCTTGAGGAGGAAGTCAGTAGACTACAAACACTACTTGACCAACTCACTCAGGGTGAAAGACCATCTGCCACCACATCAACCCAACAGATGGCACCTTCCTCTGAAGGTCTCCTAAACACACAGCCACTTAAAGAATCTCAGCCACCTGGCTCTGTTTCTGGCACCATTTCTCAGGGACAGAACCCCCTGAGCAAATGGATGCTATCCCTCAAAATCCCCTATCTCTCATCACACCGATGATAACTGAACTTGTGATTAAAACCGTTGATGAGAAACTTTCTTCTGTTTTACACCCTATGGTGGAGGATGTACTGAGCAAAAAGATTTCTGCTAATCAAACCCTTGCAACCAATGCAACCAAAAAGGGGGAGATTCAAGCAGTGAAAGCAAAAGAAAAAGGATGGAGAAGGAGAAAGAGAAAGAGAATGAAAAGAGGTGGAAGAAGAGAAGGAGTGTGTGTATGAGACTGAGAAAGAGAAGGAGAATGAGACTGAGAAGGGAGCTGAAATGGAAAAAGTGCATGAAAGTCAAAAAGACTTTCATGTCACATATAAGAAAGGAAGAGTGCTAAAAAGAGAAAGATTTGAAGTTTAAAGAGGCTGATGCCGAACACAGTAGATCAATGGACAATATCATTGATCAGCTGTTTAGGCAAGGCTTCGACACTAAAAAGCTTGACTCTGAGATAAGAAGATTAGAGATTGATGAAATCCTACAAAGATGGGAAAGCTATAGTGCAATGGATAGAGAAAGAATTGAGATCATGATCAGATTCATATCGAAATACCTTGGGAGATCATTGATCGAGATCAAATCATGGACAAGGACAACATCTTGGCCATAACCTCCAAGATCTGTTCGTCTGAGGCATATACTAAAGGATTAGTAATTGAAGCTTTGAATGTAGCAGGAGCTGGGAGCAGGACTGAGCTAGCAAAACACTCTAAAGCCACTCTCACCTCTAAAATGCTAGCTCAGCCTATCAACATTCCCACTCCTAAATCACCACAACCACAACCCACAAAACCTACTCCCTTACCCTCAAAACGATTAGCCGATGATGCACCTCAGAAGAAGAAGAGAAAGGTGTTGAGGCTAGAAGAAGAAGAAGAAGAATATGATGATGAAGACAGGCTGCCAATCTCAGCTGTTTTGCAGTTGCTTAAGGCCAAAGATCTCTCTCTCGCAATAACTCCTGAGCAACAAAGAGAAGCAATCAAAGTGAAATTAGAAGAAGAAGAACAACACAGATTGCATGATGAAGAGTTATTGAGGAGAGTAGATAAAGCTTATGCAGCCACTTCTTCAATCATTAATATGAAAAAACAAGCTCAGAGGATATACACTCTAAGACATACTTTTCAGTATGTAAAAGTGAGAGTGAGAATTTGGCCTGATCCCAGGGTGGCTCATAGAATACAAAAGAAGAATATCCCTCCGAGATACAATGGGAAGTGAAAAAGATTGTAGATAAAGTGATCTCCTTAGCCCTTGTAGTTTCACCCTGGGAGATCCTTGAAGATTTCAAAAAGGCATATACATCCAACATGCCCCCACAAAAGATGCTGGAGAATAGAATGATTAAAAAGGGGTTGGTGTATAAGAGGTTAAATGAAATCAGAAAGGATGAGCTACCACTATTACTTGAAGGTCATCATCCTGATGAATTTGCTTACAGATAGATAACAACAGTGGTACTCAAAAATGGTAAACAGGTCAAGTTCTTGTCTGAGTTTTATGGGCCTGAAGGATTTTTTGATGGTGAGGCAGAGGAGCTCACCATGGAGGAACAAATTTTATTTCTTGAAGCCTACACCAGGGAATCCTACAGGCTCATAGTTGGGAAATGAGTCTCATGGATGAGGGAACAGCTCAGTGTCCAATTCCCCAAAACCGAGCTCCCATCCATACTTTGCCAAACAAATCATTGAGACTCATCCCAGGCCAGTGCTTAAATGGGTCATCTTCTCAGCTGATCAAGAAGGAAAAAGACCATTCTTCATGCCATCAATAAGTGGAAAATAAATCGCTTAGAGGTTTTGGCTGCATTGGTTCAGGGGGAGTTTGTTGGACCAAAAGAACTAAGGAGCCAAGATCAGAAAACCTCTAAGTCCCACACGATATCACAACAACTGCTGAAAGATTCATCAGCAGTTTGACAAAGACTGAAGACTTCAACAGCTGAAGATCAAGTACTGAAGACCTCAACAGCTGAAGACCAAAGTACTGAAGTCAACAGCTGAAGAGTTCAAGTGCTGAAGTTCAACAGCTGAAGACCAAAGTACTGAAGTTCAACAGCTGAAGAGTCCACAAGTGCTGAAGATCAACAACTGATGTACAAAGTTTGAAGACAAAGACTGAAGACATCAGCTGATGACAACTACTGAAGTCATCAGCTGATGAATCGTCTGAAGTTCAAGTCTGAAGACCAAGTGCTGAAGCTTCAGAGTTTGTCACAACAGCTGAAGAATACTTCTTCAGTAGTTGTGATAGTTTTGTTTTCAGTAGTTTTGTTATTTACCTTTCAGTAGTTTGTAAAACGACTGAAGAGCTTGTTCTTCAGTCGTTGTAGATTCAGTAGTTTCTTATCAGTAGTTTTGTAATAAGTAGAAACACTTAGCTTCTTGTAAGAAGATGTCAGCTGTTTGATATCTTCAGTAGTTTAAGTGTTTTCAGTAGTTTGTTAAATAACAGTTAGATGTCACTATCAAGTGACATCAGCCTACGTCATCTTTCCTATATAAGGAAAGATGACCCAATTGTAATTTTGCGAAAGCCGTGCCAAGCGTGTGATTGAATGAAATATTCCTTTTGCAGTAACTTTCTCTCTTTATAACAAATTCTGTTTATTGCTATATCTTTGGCATTCTTGCTTGAATTATGCTAGTTGGTACTCTATTCCGCTGCTGAATTCATTCTAATCGATCAAACTAGACGCTGAGATCCTATCAGTTTTGTGGGTTGTGGTAGTGGTGGTTTTGGAGTGGGAATGTTGACAGGCTGTTCTAGCATTTTAGAAGTAAGTGTGGCTTTGGAGTGTTTTGCTAGTTCAGTCCTGCTCCCAGCTCTTGCTTTATTTAAAGCTTCAATCACTAGCCCTTTTGTATATGCCTTAGACGAACAGATCTTGGAGGTTATAGCCAAGATGCTATCCCTGGTCCATGATTTGATCTCGATCAATGATCTTCCAAGATATTTTGATATGAACCTGATCATGATCTCAAGCCTCTCTCTTTCCATTACACTATAGCTTGCCCATCTTGTTGGATATCTTCAATCTCTAGTCTTCTTATTTCAGAGTCAAGCTTTTCAGTGTCAAAGCCTTGCCTAAACAACTGATCAATGATGTTATCCATTGATCGGCTGTGTTCGGCATCAGCCTCCTTTACCATCTCTTTTAAATCTTTCTTTTTTTTTCTCCACTTTTCCTTTCTTGTATGTGACATGAAAGTCTTTATGACTTTCATCCACTTTCTCCATGTCAGCTCCCTTCTCAGACTCCTTTTCCTTTTCCTTCTCAATCTCATCAGCACACTCCTTCTCTTTCTCCACCTCTTTCTCCTTGTCTTTCTCTTTCTCCTTCTCCATCCTCTTTCTTTTTGCTTTCACTGCCTGAATCTCCCCCTTTTTGGTTGCATTGGTTGCAAGGGTTTGATTGGCAGAAAGCTGTTTACTCACAACATCCTCCACCAAAGGTTGTATAACAGAAGAAAGTCTCTCATCAAGGGTTTTAATCACAATTTCAGTGATCATTGGTGTGATGAGAGATAGGGAATGTTGAGGGATAGCATCCATTTGCTGAAGGGGGTTCTGTCCCTGAGAAACAGTGCTAGAAGCAGAGGCAGGTGGCTGAGAAATTTTGAGTGGCTGTTTGTTTGGGAGACCTTCAGGTGAAGGTGCCATCTGTTGGGTTTTATTGGTGGCAGATGGTCTTGCTTCTTGAGTGAGTGGGTCAAGTAGTGTTTGTAATCTACTGACTTCCTCCACAAGAATTGTGTTCTGGGCCAGAACATCATAAAAGAAGCCCAGGTCATCATCAGCAGAAGCTGAATCACCTGACCTCCTAATTGTGTGAGGATGTACACGTGCTGAGTGTGGCTCAGTATTCACGTGTGCCCCTTGTTCTTGGTACTGGGGACTTCTTGCCTCAGGAATAGATCCTTCATCAGCAATTGCCTCTGGTGAGGACTTAGTGATATTACCAACTTCACCCTGCTCATATGTTGAAACAGAAGAAGTGGCAGCCTCACCAGATATTCGAATCACCTTGGCCACACTTGGTGATTGAACATGAGAATCCCTATGCTGTGGGTTCTCAGCAACACTTATATCCCCCCTCTTACTCGTTGAGGTTTGCCCAGTTATGATTGGTGTCTGGGAAGATGGTGGAGTGTTAAGCTGAGTCAGCACTTTTGCAATGTTAATTGTTGGACTTTGAGGGGCGGTTGCAGTGGGAGATGGGGTAGAAGCAGTATGCACCTGGGGAGAGTGGTGCGTTTCAATGGCAATCTCCTCAAGTGAGGAAGATCCCAGATGTGTGGCTACCTATTTTGTGGTTGTTACAGGCTCCTGTTGAGAGGAATCCTGAGCGGCTAAGGTTGGTTGAGTCATTGTATCTACTGGGGGATTCATTCCAGTAGATATCTCCTGTGTTTGTTTTGCAGGGGCATCCTCAGGGGACTCATTTCCCTGAGTAGCCTTTGTTGGCTTCTTTTGTTTGGCTTTGGTGGGGACTTTGGATTTGGAGGTGGTGGCTGTGGGTTCCAGCTGCGTGGGTTTTCGCAGCTTGGCAGCCTGTTTGAGTGTTTGGTCAGAGTTGTGCCGGGAGTATACTTCAGGCAATACAGCCATAGCAGGGACTCCCAGGCCAACAAGTCCCTCAGCCTGAAGCTGGCTTTCAATGATGGCCATAATGAACCGTGGATATAATATCCAGCGGTTTGCAGTTGGTTTTTTGGCCATATCCTTGAGCTCAAAAAATAATATTTCAGAACAATTTAAAGGTTGTTGCTCAAGGATAGAGTACATTACCTGTTGCCACCTTGTAGACATTTGATCCCATGATGAAGTCTTCGGGGCAAGGCAAACATTCACCATGTGGAAAATGAGACGTTCAGCGTCATGGAAATGTTTCTTTAGTATGGTAGTTGCACTCAAGTTACCCTGGTATCCATGGTGGGCGAATGATAGATCTGTTGTGCCCTTTGGATAACCAATTGGGAAAGTGGAACGTTTGTCCAGAAGTGGTGTAGGGAATCGGCATAAATGATTGTAGAGACTCTGTGTCATTCTCCTAGTGACAAGAGTAACGTTTGTCCAGAAGTGGTGTAGGGAATTGGCATAAATGATAGGATTTAGAGTAAAGGCCGTGTGGTAGGGTGACTGGACCATCAAATCAATGGCGTTATCGAACTTGGTCTAGAATGGCGATTTTGTGAGGTATGCGAAACAGTTGGGTCGTGGTTTAGTTTCATGGTCGCCATTAATGAAGAGAGGTTTCAAAGATTTTTGAACGTTAGGTTTAGAAGAGAATGAAAAACTCTGAAGGTGGGATAAGGTATTTATAGAGTATGGGTGATGAAAAGGCTGAAAGAAAACGACTGAAGGTTTTGGTGTGGTCATCAGATGTTTGAAATGACTGATGCCGTGGTATAACCTTCAGAGGTTTGAAACGACTGACAGTATTGGTGTTGTCATCAGTTGTTATAAAACAACTGAAGACTGGTTGTTTTTAACCATCAGACGTTGAAATAGCTGAAGTCTTGGGTTTAATCATCAGTAATTATGAAACTACTGAAGATCTTGATTTTGACTTCAGATGATGCAAACAACTGAGGACTTGGTGTTACTCATCAGTAGTTGTGAAACTACTGAAGACGTGGTTTTATCGTCAGTTGTTGTAAACAACTGAAGACTTGGTATTAGTCATCAGTAGTTGTGAAACTACTGAAGACTTTGGTTTTGCTTCAGTTGTTTAGAAAGAAACAGCAGTTGTGGAAACAACTGAAGAGAAAATTCTCATCAGTAGTTTTCGTCAATTCTTAGCTTTTCAGCTGTTTCATACTATCCTCAACGCTTACTCATCAGACTTTTCATCTGCTTTCAGATGCTTCATTGGACATCAGTACTTATCTGTTTTACTGATTTCAGTAGTTGTAACTACAACAGTAGTTGTAACTACATCAGTAGTTTATAACAGATAGAGTACTTCAGTACTTGTGTTATTTAGCCTTTAGTAGTTATAAAAACTACTAGGATAAAATAACTCATCAGTACTTATTTGTGACATGGTTACCAATGATCATTAGTACTTATTTGTGACATGGGTACCAATGATCATCAGTACTTATTACTGAGACCATCAGCAGTTGTCACTTATTCTAGCTGCAGCATACCAAGCCTTAACACTAGGTTATGAAAAGTTGAACTATCCAAAGGCTTAGTAAAAATTTCTGCAAGCTCATCAGCACTAGGCACAAACATAGGATTAATCAGACCTTTTTCAAAACAATCCTTATAAAATGATGTCTGATTTCTATATGTTTGGTCCTAGAGTGCTGGACAGGATTTTTGACAATGCAAAGAGCTAAATAACTATCCATTAATAATGGGGTCTTAGTCTCTGTAATGCCATAATCTAAAAGTTGATTCTGAAGCCAGAGTAACTGGGATGTACAACTTGCACCAGCAATGTACTCTGCTTCAGCAGTGGATGTAGCAACAGATGTTTGTTTCTTACTCTGCCAAGAAATCAAACAGTTGCCTAGGAATTGACATCCACCAGAAGTTGACTTTCTGGTTAACTTACACCCTGCATAGTCACTATCAGAGAAAGCAACTAATTTGCAAGAGTGCCCAGTGGAATACCACAAACCTAGAGATTGTGTACCTTGCAGATATCTAAAGATCCTCTTGACTGCAATCAGATGAGACTCTTTAGGTGCAGCATGAAATCTAGCACAAACACATGTAGCAAACATAATATCTGGCCTAGAAGCTGTTAAATACATCAAGGAACCAATCATACATCTGTAAAGCGTTTCATCAACAGCTTTACCTTTCTGATCAACATCCAGTTGTGTGGTGTTGCACATGGGAGTAGAACAGGGCTTACAGTTTTGTAAATCAAACTTATTTAAAAGATCTTTTGTATATTTTGACTGATGAATGAAAATTCCATCAGCTTTTTGTTTGATTTGCAATCCTAGAAAGAACTGTAATTCTCCCATTGTACTCATTTCAAATTTCTTTTGCATTAATTTTGTAAAATCATCACATAACTGTGGATCAGAGGATGCAAATATAATATCATCAACATAAATTTGAACAAGTAGCTTATGCTGATCCACCTTCTTAGTAAATAAAGTTTTATCTATGGAGCCTCTAGTGAAATTATTTTGATGAAGAAAGTTTGATAATGTCTCATACCAGGCTCTAGGAGCTTGTTTCAACCCATAAAGAGCCTTATCAAGCTTATATACCCATTCTGGGTGTTTTATCCTCAAAACCTAGTGGTTGACACACATAAACTTCTTTTATTTTACCATATAAAAATGCACTTTTAACATCCATTTGAAAAACTTTAAGATTGTGGAGTGTAGCATAGGCTAAGAACAATCAAATTGCCTCCAGTCTGGCTACAGGGGCAAAGGTTCATCATAATCAATACCTTCTTCTTGAGCAAACCCCTCAACAACCAGTCTGGCCTTGTTCTAACAATAAGCCCATTTTCATCAGTTTTATTCCTAAACACCCATTTAGTGCCTATTGCACACTTACCTGGGGGAAGAGGAACAAGCTCCCACACTTGCTGCTTTTTGAACTGAATAAGCTCAAGCTGCATTGCTTCAACCCAGCCATTGTCTCTAAGTTCAACATGATAATTCTTTGGCTCTAGCTGACTGATGAAGAGAGCATAGAAGCAGAAATTGGACAGTTGACTTCTGGTTGAAACTCCAGCATTGATATCACCAATGATTTGAGACATTGGGTGATTCTTCAGCTCTTGATAAAAATAAGATCAGTGCAAGTGTTTGTAGAACCTTCAGCAGCAACAGATGGTGATGCAGATTCTTGAAACCATGTAGATGGTGGCAACTCAAATGTAGTTGAAGATGCAAAAATCTCATCAGCACTTGTTGTGGATGGAGCTACTGAAGCTACAGGAGCATCAGGTTTAGAGGACACATGCAGTTGGGCACTAAACCTGAAAAGGTGAGTACTGCTATCATCATCATGAGCAGCAGTACCACCAGGTGGTGAACTGTTGACAGGAGCAACAGCAGGAGCTTGATAAGAAACATATTGCAGTATGTCCAAATCAAATAACTCCACAGGGTTTTGTGGAATCTTGTCCTTTGGAAATTCATTGAACTTAACATGTAGAGTCTCTTCAACCATCTTTGTTCTGCAGTTGAAGACTCTGTATGCTTTGCAAGTTGATGAATAACCAATAAAATACCCTGCATCCACCTTAGGATCAAATTTGTGGAGTTGATCCCTTGTGTTGAGAATGAAACAAGGACACCCAAAAGCTCTGAAAAATGAAATTAGAGGGGCCAAATGATGGAGAACTTTATATGGAGTCTTCATCAACCTCTGATTTACTAATACTCTATTCTGTACATAGCAAGCTGTGTTGACAGCTTCAGCCCAAAAGGTCAGTGGCAAACCAGAATCAGCCAACATGGACCTTGCAGCTTCAATAAGGGTCATGTTCTTTCTCTCCACTACTCCATTTTGTTCAGGAGTTCTTGGAATGCTAAACTGCCTCTTGATTCCCTTTGAGAGGTAGAACTCATCAAGTGTATTGTTTCTGAATTCTGTTCCATTATCACTTCTGATACACACATGACTGAAAGGGAATACTGCTTCTCAACATACAACACAAAGTTTATAATCTTCTGAGCTGCCTCATCCTTTGAATGCAAGAAGAAAGTCCATACAAATCTGGAGTAATCATCCACAATTACCAGACACTATTTCTTCTTTGCCATACTCATCACTCTCATAGGACCAAAGAGATCCATGTGAAGAAGCTGTAAGCAGGCAGTGGACTTAGGTTCTTCAATAGGAGGAAATGAGACTTTGTGTTGTTTTCTTTCAAACAAGCAGTGCAGTTATCTTCACATTTGAACTCCTTCATAGGTAGTCCCCTTACTAAACCATGGTTTATCAGCTGATTCATGTTTTTGAGATTCACATGACCCAGCCTTCTATGCATAGAGTAGACTCTTGAGGGGAAGCCTTGGAAAATAGGCAAGGATGGCCTTTGAGATCTATTTTCTTGGAAAGATCAAAGGCATGCACTCTTCCTGTCCTGTTGGCCTTCAGGAGAGTGTTATCATCCAACACCTTATCAATCAAAATGAGAACTCTGGATGACAGAATCCAACAGTTCTGATTGGTGAAAAGAGCAACATGGCCTTTGTCACACATTTGACTGACACTCAAGAGGTTGTACTTGAGATTTTCCACATGGTTAACATCATCAAACTTTATTTCCCCATTGGAAACAAAGCCTTTGCTGATGATGTAACCTTTAGCATCATTGCCAAAAGAAACAAACCCCTTCCTTCCTTGAGAGTAGTCATGAAGAAGAGATCTGCTCCCTGTCATATGCATGGATCCTCCATTGTCTACATACCAGATGCTTCTGTGGCATGTTGAAGAACCCTACAAACACAACAAATTAGTTAGATTTTGAGACCCAAACCTTTTTGGTTTTGGGCCTGGTCTCATCAACAGATGGTAAACTAACAGGTTTGTTGGAAATAACAGCCTGAGAGGAAGAAGATGGTGTAGAAGAGGAATCCTTTAGCTTGGACCTCCTTTTCTATGGTTTCAACATAGGAACATCTAATTGGTTAACTCTTCCCAATAGATTTTGAACCATCATAACCAGCTGTGTCTGATTTTGTGATAAAGCTTTCAGCTCTTCAGACACATTGGTTTTGGAGTTTGGTAGGTTCCTGTGTTGCACTATCTTGTTTTGAGCAATCTCAGCTGTTACCTGTTTAACACCTTCCTTGTTGATTTCTTTTTGGACTTAGGGGTTACATGTTTTGATGTTGCTCGTACAATTTGGTTTCAAACTCACTTTTCATTTTGTCCATTTTCTCTTTGATTTTCTCTTTTGTTTGAGTTTGGATCCCCTTTTGTACCAACAATCATCTGTAAGATGATTGAATAGACCACATATTTCACATGGCTTCTTCTTCATCTTATGTTGATCATCTACTGAAAGAGATGAAACTGTTGTAGACTTGTTCTTCAGCAGTTTGGAAGCACTGTTTGCTTTCCTGACATTCTCTTTAGTAGTCTTCAAATCCTTTCTACTGACAGTTTTCTTCTCTTCAATACTGACAGTGGTTGGAGTTTGAACTTCAGGTGTTATCACTTGCTCTCCAGTCCTTTCAGGACTTCCAGAAACAACACCTAAGTTGATCAACTCTTTGATCATGTGAGTGTCAGTATTTGAACCATCAATGTCAGCTGATAGGTTCATTGAGGGAATAATACTGACTTCAACTTCTGATGGTGCTCTATCAGATAGTAAATCACATGATGAGGTGGATTAGTTATTGCTTTCTCCATCAGATTTTACTTCTGCTCTGGAAGCAAAATCTGTAGGAGGAGCAGTGTGATTATAACCAATGCCAAACTTCACATTGGAAGCAGATTGCTTGCTAAGAAGCATTTCAAAACCCTTGCATGATTGTACCCATCGATCACACTCTACTTGGGTGACTGCAAGTGTTTCTTTGAGGTCTTTGTACTTTTCTAAAAGTACCTCTTCCCTAGCCTTATCATCAGTGATTTGGCATTTAAGTTTGTAAATCTCATCATTTTTCTCAGCAAGCACATACTCAAATTCAGCTTTTCTTTTGGAAATTATTTGTTCTAGCTCAATGTTCTGATTAATTAAAGCTACATTTGCTTCTCTAATAGAGGCAAATGCTGCTACGCATGTTTCAGAACATAATTTGGCCTTAGCCTCAAAGGATACCTGTGATACCTGTGATGAAGAGGCATTGGAGGATGATCCATCAGCAGACTCCAGAGCCATAGAGCCAGATTTCCAAAAGGATTTTCACCACCATGTTGACCAGCACCTGAGAACAGTTGTTCATGACCAGACATGTCATCTGGTAAACTGCTCCAGTCAACAACTCCAGGGGTGAAAAAGTTGTGTTGTTGAGGTTGAGGAGGTTGATGAGATTAGGATGGTTGAGGCTCAGGAAGAGCATGTGGTTGTTGAGCAATAGGTGCTTGAACTTGACTGGGTTGTGGCATGTAATAGCAGGGATAAGAGTATGGCATTGGACCCTGAGGAACAAAATATGCAGGAGATTGTGGTTGAGAATGATGACCAGAATTGACAGGATGTTGCCCTATGTTTTGTTGACTATTGCCAGGAAAAGTCACAAAGGGTGCAAAAGCGTTAGATCCAGATGATCTATACTCTCTAGCAAAGTGTCCAAGCCTGTGGCATTTGTGACACCTCAACTTACTCTTGTCAAAACCAACTTTGGTTTTGCCAGAGGTCCTGGGAATTTTCTTCTGAGAGTTAGATCCAGATGATCTATACTCTCTAGAACTTCTGAGATCTGATATTTATCAAGGCCATTTGGCTCAAAATATCCATCTCTTCTAAGTCATCATCAGCAATCCCTTAAGATCATCCATGATGAAGCATAGATTGTCACTATTACACCCAGCTGACTGACTATCAACACTCACAAAAGCAGAATCAGAATTGTTTGAAGAGAAATCAATATGCTCATCATACTGGCTTTCTGATGCAGCATATTCTGACTCATGACCGACCAAGGCAGTGTTCCCTGGTACAAAGTCTTCAGTGAGCTTACCAGATGAAGCCAGTTTCTTTTCTGCTCTATCTCTCTTTCAAATATGAGCAGTTTCCCATGAAGTGGGTGAGAGATAGGCTATCCAGATTTGCACTGGAGCGTAGGACAATTGTATATGTGTCCCATCTCTCAGACAGTGATCTAAGGAATCTGTGGTTCATTTGGCTCTTGGTGTGTATTCATGTTTAACCATTTTCAACTCAAGATTAAACATGAAAACTGCTCAAACTGTTGAGTCAGAGTCTCACCCTTTCTATGAGCAAATGTCTCATACTGTTGGGCGAGGATTTTCCTATTGTTTGCTAAGACCTCATCAGTGCCACCAAATTGTTCTTTCAGTGCATTCCAGAGGTCATGAGCAGTTTCATGATGCATGAGCCCGGAATAGATTTCATTAGGCAGTGCCATGGCCAGAATTCCATGGGCTTTAGCATCAATCTCAATCAATTTCTTATCCTCATCAGAGTATTGTTCCTTCTTCTTCGGAATCAATTGATGTTTCCGGATGATTCACCATGGCTTATGTGGTCCATGTACCACATATGTCCAACAACCTGAACTATTGACAGACAGGTGATGGAGCATTCTTCTACGCCAAATGTTATACTCATTCCTAACCAGCATCGGAGGCTTGGTTGAGGAACCAGTATTGTGAGGATCATTAGAAGGTGTAGTCATTTTCAAAAATTCAGACAAATTCAAGGTAATCAAAACAAATTTAGCTCAAAACCACTAAGAACCTCAAATGAAATGGCTAGAAGCGATAGAAACTCAATCTCTATAACGGATTCGTGCGAATTTGCTAGTTCGATCAAACGTAGAGCAAATGAGTAGTTTCAATGATTAATTGTTAAATCGATCAATGATTAACTTGCTCTCATACCATTTGATAGGATCTCAGCTTCTAGTTTGATCAATCAGAATGAATTCAGCAGCGGAATAGTGTACGAACTAGCACAATTCAAGCAAGAATACCGAAGATATAGCAATGAAACAAAATTTGTTATATAGAGAGAAAGTTACTGCCAAAGGGAATATTTCATTCAATCACAAACTTCGGCTACGATACAATTAGGTCATCTTTCCTTATATAGGAAATGTGACGTAGGCTGATGTCACTTGATAGTGACATCTAACCGTTATTAACAAACTACTGAGAAACACTTAAACTACTGAAGATGTTAAACAGCTGACATCTTCTTACAAAGCTAAGTGTTACTACTTATTACAAACAGCTGATAAGAAAAGAAACTACTGAAAGTTACAACGACTGAAGAACAAACTCTTCAGTCGTTTACAAACTACTGAAAGGAAAGAAATAAGAACTACTGAAAACAAAACTATCACAACTACTGAAGACTACCTCTTCAGCTATTGTGACAAACTCTGAAGCTTCAGCACTTGGTCTTCAGACTTGAACTTCAGACATTTCATCAGCTGATGACTTCAGTAGTTGTCATCAGCTGATGTCTTCAGTCTTGTCTTCAGACTTTGTACATCAGTCGTTGATTCAGTACTTGAACTCTTCAGCTGTTGATCTTCAGTACTTGAACTCTTCAGCTGTTGATCTTCAGTACTTGAACTCTCAGCTGTTGATGTTAAGTACTTTGATCTTCAGCTGTTGAAGTCTTCAGTCTTTGTCAAACTGCTGATGAAGCTTTCAGCAGTTGTTGTGATATCATGTGGGACTTAGAGGTTTTTCTGATCTTGGCTCATTGGTTCTTTTGGTCCAACAACTATAATGATCATATTGTTATGTATATTATATATGTGACCAATGTGGTGTGCTTATGATATTATAATGCAAGTATTACCACTAACAAAGAGAAAGAACAATTGTAAAGAGAAGTGGAACGTAACTAAAACACTTAACAAGTCTTGCAAGCTTATAGGAGGTGCACGACCGTGTTGTCGTTAGCTCAACTGTGATGCGGGTTAGCTACCCATATGCTCACGGGGCCAGTCATTGAGACTGGGGACCATTGTAGTATGCCCTAGGTGACTGGGTCGGCCTTTTTGCAGCAATTCAGATCATAGGCTGGAGGTGGGGCCCAGCACTAAGTTCTTCGCGCATATAGTTTAGGGTATTACTCCTTGGTCCATACAGATAGTGAAACATAAAATAAAATGAGTGCAGAATAACGAGGCAAAGAGTAAAGAGATAAAATGTTACCTTGTTGTATATTCTTGTGTGCTCATTTACAAAGAGTTATATGCAGATTCCTATAAAAAGGTATTTTAATACTTTTAAAACTAGAACAATGAGTGCAGAATAACGAGGCAAAGAGTAAAGAGATAAAGTATTTTCTAATATATATATATCCTATAAAAAGGTATTTTAATACTTTTAAAACTAGAACTCACTCAGCAACGCTGACTTTTATACATTTTCAGTTGGCAGGTAAAGTTTGCTGAGGATGGCATGTGGGGAGGCTACTCGGCGGGGCAAGACTAACATCCATTCATCATAGGGAAACTGTTGTTTTGTAATACGAAACTTAGCAATGCTTTTGTAACAGTTAAACAATTGTGCATTACTTAGCAACATTCCTTTGAATTAAATGAATGGTTTTTGTTAATTAATTTCCGCTGTGTAAGGTGATTAAATTTATCATGTTTTAATGTATTAATTGCTGTGAATGTCCAACTGTGAGGTCTCCGGGAACGGGGCCTTACAAGTGGTGTGAAGTTAAGTATGGGCGGCCATACTTCTTTAGTACCACCTTTTTGACATTTTACTCATTTTTACACTTTTAGTCCCTTGACTTTAAAGCAAATGATATTTCCTTCTTTCTTTTTCTTTTATTCTTTCTTTTAAGAATACTAGGTGTTACAAGTAACATGATATGTCCTAGAAAATTAAATGAACATGAACAACCTCAAAAGTGAATGTTAGAATGTAGTGTGTATGTTATGCAATGAGATGTGTAGTTTACTAATTTCAACTATACGAGCACTAGGATTAATTACAAGTAATGATATGAATAAAGATATTGTTTTAAATATCTTATGATTGTATTCACCAACCTTTGTGTTGACGTATGTTTTTAAAATGTTTTCAGGTGCAGATTATTAAGGTAGTGCTAGGCCTAGACCCTAAACACAGGAATTCCTAATAAATAAAAGACAAGACAAGTATCCAGAAGTTATCTGTGATCCATGAAATTTCGTGGCTCGGAATAAATTGTTTTGCTTTTGAAATAGAGTTATGATAATACTGTGAATGTATATTTAAGGATAGTTTACTATCCTAAGGAAATAAGAAAGTCTTTCTAACTTCCATTTAAGAGTTGATTAAGAATGATTGTTTTTTGTCGAGGTATGGGATTTTAACAGACGTTTATCATTTCTGATGTGTAAAATAAAGAAATATTTTCTAAAAAGCTTAAAAAGTAAAAGTCTTTTTAACTTTTGTTCCTTTGACTATGAGGGCCATGAGTATGGGTGTATGAGTACATCGAGGGTTGACAATGAGTTAAGGTTTTTGTTCCATTGATATAATGCATGATTTGAAGGTTTTTGTTCCTTGATCCGTTGTGATTTTTGATTCTGTGTAGTGATTTACGTCAAACATAGAAATTCAAAGTGCACAAATCTTCAGTTAAGGTATTTTGCTCAATTATATTTAAGATGTCTATTGTTAAAGTTTCCTTGATCCGTTGTGATTTTTGATTCTGTGTAGTGATTTACGTCAAACATAGAAATTCAAAGTGCACAAATCTTCAGTTAAGGTATTTTGCTCAATTATATTTAAGATGTCTATTGTTAAAGTGTAATTGCAATATATTGGATGCTTTGAAGGTTTCTGAATCGTTTTTATTTTTATTATGTGTGGTTATTTAGGTGGGCATAAAGTGAATGGAAATGAATAGATTGTTATCGCTCATTTGGCTAAGGTAATTGCTAATCTTCCAGAGGCATTATATCAGATTTAACAACTGCCAATTCAGTAAATAATATAAAAATTTATGTTTTTGTTGTTTATATCATTTATGTTAAGCTTTAAATATATATCAAAACTGTCACACCCCGAAAATTGCAGCGGAAGGTTACGTGACGTGGTGGTAACGGAAGTTGGAATTATTCCAACAATTATAGTCAAACGTTAAAAATCAAGCAGTCGACTTCAAGGGCTAGACCTTTATACGTTTTCAAACATATCATAGTGAAATTCATGTACTAATTTCAACCGTCTTGTTCAGTAAAATGACACATTTATTTATTACAAAGTTCCCACTACAGGTAGTCAACTTAACACGTTTGACCCTCCAAACACCCATTCCGTTAACTCTCAACAGAGCTTACCTACAACCCTGAAAAGCATGAGAAAATACTAGTTAACATAAAGTTGGTGAGCATTCGGGTTTAAAAACTTTATATATAATCAATTTAACAAAACCGTTATGATGTAGTGAGATAATATACCCAACATAGACTAGCTTGGTTCTATGATAACAATCTAACCAAAAGTCCATACTAAAGCCAAGAAATACGTCGTTGCCCCACACAACAGTCCCAAACATATAAACTCCCTCGCCACATATATCCTTACCAGCGTGATGGTTGCGAGAGCGGGGCTTCTAACCTGATAGATCTACTAATATAGTCTGCGGCCTCCTCCCTGAGATTAATGATTATGGGGGATTTAGGGCTCAATAGTCACACACTTGTACTATTGACCAAAACTTATACCGTCATAAATATATTATCCTCGTTTACCCATCGCGTTGTAAGGCCCCGTTCCCGGAGACCTCACAATTGGACATTCACAACATTTAATACAACAATTAAGTAAATTTTCTCAATTCGCACAACGAAATTAGTTTACAAAAGCCATTCATTTCATTTGAAAGATTGTTTTCAATCAATACACATCAGTTTAGTCGTTACAAAAGAAGTGTTTACATGCATTACAAAACAACAATATCATTTAGTAAGATGGGTGTCAGTCTTGCCCTGCCGAGTAGCCTTCCCACGTGCCATCCTCAGCAAACTACCTGCAACTGAAAATGTATAAAAGTCAGCGTTGCTGAGTGAGTTCTAGTTTTAAAAGTGATAAAATACCATTTTATAGAATATATATATAAATATATATATATATATATATTATATATATATATATATATATATATATATATATATAATATATATATCAGAAAAATACTCTTAATTGAAATCGGATATAACTCTTTGTAAATGAGCACATAAGATATACAACAAGTAAACTTTATCTCTTTACTCTTGCGTTATTCTGTACTCATTTTATTTATGTTTCACTATCTGTATGGACCAAGGAGTAATACCCTAAACTATATGCGCGAAGAATTAGTGTTGGGCCCCACCTCCGGCCTATGGTCTGAATTGCTGCAAAAAGGATGACCCAGTCACCTAGGGCATACTACAATGGTCCCCAGTCTCAATGACTGGCCCCGTGAGCATATGGGTAGCTAACCCGCATCACAGTTGAGCTAACGACAACACGGTCGTGCACCTCCTATATGCTTGCAAGACTTGTTAAGTGTTTTAATTATGTTCCACTTCTCTTTACAATTGCTCTTTCTCTTTATTAGTGGTAATACTTGCATTATAATATCATAAGCACACCACATTGGTCACATGATAAATATATCATAATCATAAGGGCACAATATAAGGCAATTTAAGCACAATAAGAACCTTAGAATAATCATAATTCATCCTCTAATAATTCTGCTTTGCTTAAAATCTCAGAAATTATTCTAAGTATTTAGGCGCATTAGCACTATGCAGGCGCATGAGTACTATGCAGGCGCATTAGTACTATGCAGTCGTTTCAACACTTAGGCACATTAGAGACTTCAGGCACATGGGTACTTTTCAGTCGTTTCAACACTTAGGCGTTTGGAAACTCCCAGACCCATCTCACTGTTCAGGCGCATTATCCCTGTTCAGGCGCATCAGTCCAACACTTAGTCTATCTTACTCATTTCCAGACGCATGAACCCTGTTCAGGCGCATGGACTTGCACTTAAAGTTTTCTAAGGCATTTTCAGACGCATTAAGGTACTGTTCAGACGCATTGGCTTACTTAGCCAATTCTAAGGAAATTCTTAGACGCATTAGGTACTGTTTAGGCGCATTGGCACACTAAGGCATTTTCTAAGGCAAAACCTCAGACGCATTAGCCCTGTTTGGGCGCATGGGTCCTGTTTGGGCGCATTACCCAACTGTTTCACTTAATTCAATAATGTTTCAAACCCAAATCATCAGCTTAATCAAATCCAAGCCTAACAAAGCTATACTTAAGCATAATTAACTTATAAACATCTAACAACCAACAACAACAAGCATACAACATACGGGAATACATGCATAAATTCTGAAAATCAGTTTTAAATACATTTTCAGCCCCGAAATGGTTTTTAAAACAAGTAAATAGGGGTCTAGAAACTCACCTGGTGCAACTTGGGTGTTCTTCCTTTAAAACCCGAATGCAATGAGTTCAAAACACCTAAAACACACCAAAACACACCAAAACACACACAGACCCGAACACAAACACAACACATAAGCACATAGTCACATAACCGAGACAAAATCCGACATAACATCATAAAATTCTTGAATTCTTACCTTGAATTCACGTGCTTCTTCTTCTTCTTTCAAAGTCCGAGAGTTCAGCTCTTTCTCTCTCTAAAACCGATTGCAAAAAGGTGAAATGAAGTTGAGTATGGGCGGCCATGTCTTTTGTACAACGTATAATATTATTTTTTTTGTACCTTGACACTTTTAACCCCTCCACTTGGTTAAATTTGCATTTCCTACCTTTTTATTCTTCTTTCACATCTTTCCAAAATATCCGGGTGTTACAAGTCTACCCCCTTAAGAGGTTTCGTCCCTGAAACCTGTTATCCTTCGAACAGATGAGGGTAGTGTTGCTCATCTCCTCCTCAGTCTCCCATGTAGACTCTGATCCTTCCTGTGCTTCCACTGTACACGTACAAGAGGAACCACTTTATTCCTTAATCGCTCCTTACGATCAATGATTGCACTGGTTGCTTCTACATATTAAGCCTCATCTACTGAATATCCTCCAGTGGTACAATCATGTCCTCATCAGCTAAGCACTTTCTTAGATGAGATACATGGAATGTGGGATGGATTCACTTAACTCATCTGGCAGTTCAAGTCAATAGGCCACCTCTCAGGGCGTGCAATGATTCGAAAAGGTCCTATATATCTCGGGCTTAGCTTCCCTCACTTCCGGAATCGGATGATACCTTTCCAAGGTGAAACCTTCAACATGACCGGTCTCCAACCTTGAATCAATCGGTCTCTCCTCTTATCCAGCATACGACTTTGTCTATCCTTGGCTGCCTTCATAAGGCTTGATCTTTTCTTGCTTTTCAGTCGTAGCTTAATTACTTCAACACCTCCCAACTCCTTCTGCCCAATGTCTCCCCAACACACATGCGTCCTACACCTTCCACCATAAAGCATCTCATATGGTGGCATGCCAATACTAGCATGATAGCTATTATTGTATGAGAATTCTGCTAATGGCAAGTGATCGTCCCAACTCCTCCAAAGTCAATCACACATGCTGGAGCATATCTTCGAGTGTTTGGACATTCTCTGAGACTGACTGTCCGTCTGAGGATGATAAGTCGTACTAATATGTAGCCTCGTCCCTATTGCATCATGAAATCTCTTCCAGAACTTTGATGTGAATCGAGTATCTCGATTCGATACAATAGATATCGGTACACCATGACGAGCTACAATCTCCTTGATAAACAGATCCGCCAGTCTTTCGGATGAATACGTCTCACGGATTGGCAGAAAGTGGGCCCTTTTAGTTAGACGATCTACCATCACCCAGATGGCATCATACCTTTGAGTACGAGGAGCTAGTGATAAAGCCATGGTGATATGTTCCCACTTCTACTCGGGTATATCCAAGGGTTGGATCTTCCGTAAGGCTTCTGGTGCTCTGCCTTTACTTGCAATCAAGTAAGACACTTACTCACGTATTCCACCATATCACGTTCATACCCGGCCACCAGTAGTTTCTTCATGTCTTGATACATTTTGGTGGCACCGGGGTGGATGGAGTATCGTGTTTTGTGAGCTTCATCCATGATTCGTTCTCGTAAATCTCCATAGCGGGGAATCCACATTCGCCCGAAGCAGGTTTTAACTCCATGGGTATTTTCTCCAGTTCTGGGACTAGAACCTCTCATTCGTTCAGAGTTGAGGTGATCCTCCTTCAATGCCTCATTCTGAAATTCTTTCACTTGGTTCATCACATCGGAGGTCATTACTAGCTTATATGCCTTTACCCGAATCGGTTCAGGCCTCTCTTTCCTATGAGGCATCGGCGACTACATTGGCCTTTCCCGGGTGGTAGTGGATCTCGCAGTCATAATATTATGAGCTCTAACCACCTTCTCTGCCGTATATTAAGATCCTTTTGCTCGAATAAATACTTCAAAGTTTGTGGTCGGTGAAGATAGTGCACTTCGTGCCATATAAGTAGTGCCTCCAAATCTTCAACGCAAAGACCACTGCCGCTAACTCTAGGTCATGGGTAGGGTAGTTGGCTTCGTGGTTCTTTAGTTGTCGGACGCGTAGGCTATCACCCTTCCACGTTGCATTAATACACAACCTAACCCAGAATATGACGCATCCGAATACACCACCAAGTCTTCATTTCCTTCGGGCAATGTCAAAACAGGAGCTTGAGTTAATCTTGTTTTCAGTTCTTCAAATGCACAATCCTGTTCCTGACCCCACACAAATTTCACCTCCTTACGAGTTAACTTGGTCAAAGGGGAGGCTATCTTAGAAAAGTCTTGAATAAATCTCCGATAATATCCCGCCAACCCCAAGAAGCTACGGATCTCGGATGGCGTTTTTGGAGTCTTCCACTGCATTACTGCCTCCACCTTTGTAGGGTCTACCATAATTCCCTCGGGATTTACCACATGCCCTAAGAATTGAACTTCGTGTAACTAGAACGCACACTTAGAGAATTTTGCATACAACTTCTCTCTTCTCAAGGTTTCCAATACCTCTCGAATGTGTTCCGCATGTTCTTCTTGGCTCTTCGAGTAGATCAGGATATCATCAATGCATACGATCACTGATCTATCTAACATTGGCCGGCACACTCGATTCATCAAATCCATAAAGGCAGCTGGCGCGCTAGTTAGACCAAAGGACATAACGAGAAACTCATAGTGTCCATAACGCGTACGGAAAGCTGTCTTAGGAATGTCTTGCTCCTTCACTTTCAGTTGATGGTAGCCAGATCGTAGATCTATCCTTGAGAACCAACTGGCACCTTGAAGCTGATTGAATAAGTCATCGATTCTTGGTAATGGGTATCGGTTCTTCACCGTTAATTTATTCAGTTCGCGGTAGTCAATGCACATTCGCATACTACCGTCCTTCTTCTTTACAAACAACACCAGAGCACCCCACGGGGAGATACTCGGTCGAATGAATCCTTTATCAATTAGCTCTTGCAATTGACTCATGAGTTCCTTCATCTCATTCGGAGCTAATTGTATGGTGCCTTAGCAACGGGTTGCGCACCATGTATTAGATCAATCTGGAACTCAATCTCACGATCCGGTGGCTCGCCAGGCAAGTCTTCGGGAAATACGTCAGGAAATTCACATACCACTGGTACCTCGGATAATTATGGTACCGACGCATTCACATCCTTTATGTATGCCAGATAGGCATTACATCCGCGTCTCATGCATTTCCTGCCCACCGCCATCGAAATCATCTTCGGGATCGTGGTGACACGATCTCCATAAACTGTGACCGCACTCCCATCAGGTGCGACTAATCGGATATTTCTTGCGACATATGATGCTTGCTTCATAGGGTTCTAACCAATCCATCCCTAGTACTACATCGATCCAGCTAGGGGCATCACGTGTAACCTAGCAGCAACCTATGGCCTTTAATTCTATGGCACAGTCCTCTATACCTCAGTAATTCTTGTGGACTTACCAATAGCAATTTCTACACTGAATGGTTCACTAATGTTTCTACTACTAATAGGCAACTTTGCATAGAAAGTAGTGGAAATAAAACTTCTGCTAGCACTAGAATCAAATAATACAGAGGCACAAGTTTGGTTTACTAGAAACATACCTGACACGACATCGGGATCAACTCTGGCCTCCTCCCTGGTCATAGTGTAGGCTCTAGCAGGTGCCCTCTGCCCTCCTTCCTCAAGCTTCTTCTTCGCCCCAGAGCTCTCCGCCCTTGGCTTCATGCAGTCTTTAGTCATGTGGCCATCCCCGCCACAGTTATAACACTTTGGCATTCTACAATCCCGGGCAATGTGGCCAGGCTTGCCACATCTGAAACACATGTTCATCCCAATCCTACACTCGCCGGTGTGTTCTCTTCCGCACCGACTGCACCTCTTAAACTTCGAATCCACTTTCTTCCTCTTACTGTTTGGGGTATAGCCACCATGCCCAAACCGCCTCCTATTCCCCTCTCTATCACCACCACCAGTTTTCTTCACCTCCACCACCGTCACTTCCCTCTCATCATATAGTCTCCCAGCTAGATCCACCGCCGACCTAAAAGTACTTGGCCGGGCAGTGATCAAGTGCCTGCGGACGTTAGTAGGCAGTCCTTGGATGTATCGCTTGATCTTTCAGGACTCTGGCTTCACATGATTTGGTAGCAACCTCACCATCTCGTTAAACTTGGTGGTATACTGTTGATGGGTCATGGTTCCTGCCTCGAGCTGTAGGAACTCCCTCTCAATCTTGTCCAGTTCCCGATGAGGACAAAATTCCTCGATCACCAACTATTTCAATTCATTCCATCGCATCTTCCGATGGCTCTAGCACCCTCAGCCTAGACAATGTTATCCCACCAGCACAGCGCTGAGTCAACAAACGGTGAACGGCAACCACCATTGCCATTTCCATCAAAAGTCGGGGTTTACATCTCTGGAATGCCCCATAACTGCACCTCGGGCAGACACTCCCACTACCTCTTCCTCTTCTTCATCAGACATCAACGGTTCAGGCTCCGGTTGTTCTTCCACTCCCCTGCCTGCTTACGCTGGGTCTCTTTCGAGTTTCCTTCTCCTTCCTCTCCTTGCTCCTCACTGCCTTGATAACTTCAGTAATAAGACGGACGGTAAGACTGTCTGCATAACTTGATGCACTTCATCCACAATGGCCTCCTTACCGAGGCATTCAGGCTGGCATTCTCCTGATCCTCAGTCCTGCCATGAACTCGGGGTTCTCCTGTGTCGTCTCAGGCGTCCTGGCACTACTCCTCGTCATACGCGGATGACCTTTGCCTCGGGAAGCTTTGGTAGCTTTCTTTCCAGCCATCCTCTGACACACTATAAGATTCAAACACCATACGGTCATTCAAGGTAATAGCTTAGTTATGTCAAGTATAGTAAGTCCCTAATTATAGTGGCCAGTTGTGATTAGCCACTTACTTTACTCTTCATACCCTAAGCATTCCTATCCTGACTTAATCAGTATCTAACTCTACTAAGAGCAAATAAATCAAAAGCACGCGCACATAATTCCGATATCATTAAGAAAACATACCTGATGGCACGAAGCTACTCGGGCTGACATCCCTCTGTTTGTCCCATTTTCAATTAAGTTTAGGTTTTATAAATCATTTAACCCAATTCTCTTAACTTTGGCTCTGATGCCAACTGTAACGGCCCGCCCTCACAGTTCCGGAGACATCACAGTGGCATTCACAGCATTAATACAATAATAAGTAAATTTCTCATTTGCACAACGAAATTAGTTTACCAAAGCCATTCATTTCATTTGAAAGATTGTTTTCAAGCAATACACATCAGTTTAGTCGTTACAAAAGAAGTGTTTACATGCATTACAAAACAACAATATCATTTAGTAAGAATGTGTGTCAGTCTTGCCCTGCCGAGTAGCCTTCCACGTGCCATCCTCAGCAAACTACCTGCCAACTGAAAATGTATAAAAGTCAGCGTTGCTGAGTGAGTTCTAGTTTAAAAGTGATAAAATTAGTGCTGGGCCCCACTCCAGCCTATGGTCTGAATTGCTGCAAAAAGGCTGACCCAGTCACCTAGGGCATACTACAATGGTCCCCAGTCTCAATGACTGGCCCCGTGAGCATATGGGTAGCTAACCAGCATCACAGTTGAGCTAACGACAACACGGTCGTGCACCTCCTATATGTTGCAAGACTTGTTAAGTGTTTTAATTATGTTCCCATTCTCTTTACAATTGCTCTTTCTCTTTATTAGTGGTAATACTTGCATTATATCATAAGCACACCACATTGGTCACATGAAATATATCATAATCATAAGGGCACAATATAAGGCAATTAAGCACAATAAGAACCTTAGAATAATCATAATTCATCCTCTAAAATTCTGCTTTGCTTAAAATCTCAGAAATTTTTCTAAGTATTTAGGCGCATTAGCACTATGCAGGCGCATGAGTACTATGCAGGCGCATTAGTACTATGCAGTCGTTTCAACACGTAGGCACATTAGAGACTTCAGGCACATGGGTACTGTTCAGTCGTTTCAACACTTAGGCGTTTGGAAACTCCAGACCCATCGCACTGTTCAGGCGCATTATCCCTGTTCAGGGCATCAGTCCAACACTTAGTCTATCTACTCATTTCCAGACGATGAACCCTGTTCAGGCGCATGGACTTGCACTTAAAGTTTTCTAAGGCATTTTCAGACGCATAAGGTACTGTTCAGACGCATTGGCTTACTTAGCAATTCTAAGGAAATTCTTAGACGCATTAGGTACTGTTTAGGCGCATTGGCACACTAAGCATTTTCTAAGGCAAAACCTCAGACGCAAGCCCTGTTGGGCGCATGGTCCTGTTTGGGCGCATTACCCAACTGTTCACTTAATTCAATAATGTTTCAACCCAAATCATCAGCTTAATCAATCCAAGCCTAACAAGGCTATACTAAGCATAATTAACTTATAAAATCTAACAACCAACAACAACAAGCATACAACATACGGGAATACATGCATAAATTCTGAAAATCAGTTTTAAATACATTTTCAGCCCCGAAATGGTTTTTTAAAACAAGTTAATAGGGGTCTAGAAACTCACCTGTGGTGCAACTTGGGTGTTCTTCCTTTAAAACCCGAATGCAATGAGTTCAAAACACCTAAAACACACCAAAACACACCAAAACACACACGACCCGAACACAAACACAACACATAAGCACATAGCACATAACCGAGACAAAATCCGACATAACATCATAAAATTCTGAATTCTTACCTGAATTCACTGCTTCTTCTTCTTCTTTCAAAGTCCGAGAGTTCAGCTCTTTCTCTCTCTAAATCGATTGAAAAAGGTGAAATGAAGTTGAGTATGGGCGGCCATGTCTTTTCTACAACATATAATATTAATTTTTTGTACCTTGACACGTTAAACCCCTCCACTTGGTTAAATTTACATTCCTCTTTTTATTCTTCTTTCACATCTTTCTAAAATATCCGGTGTTACAAGTTCTACCCCCTTAAAGTGGTTTCGTCCCTGAAACCTGTTATTCTTCGAACAGATGAGGGTAGGTTGCTTCATCTCCTCTCAGTGTAAGGCCCGTTTCCGGAACGCTACAGCTGGTCATACATTGCCCATAAAACAATAAACTTGAATTCATCATAACAAAAACATTGCAGCGGAAACATTAAAACTTACATTCGTCTAAATATATTAACTTTTGCAAAATAATACATCGTTGATTAGTTCCAAATATATTCTCGCATTAAATCACAAAAGCATTTAATTCACTGGATGCCATCCAAAAATAGCTGAGCAGACGCCCCGTGCCATCCTCAGCAACTTTACCTGCCAACTGGAAACACATAAAAAGTCAGCGTTGCTAAGTGAGTTCTAGTTTTATATACAACATACTTTTTCTTTCGTTAAAACTGTACATTACTTTCATGTGTTCATGCATCATACGTATACACAGAACATATAAACATTACCTTCATTAACATTCTCATATGTGCATTCTCATCGTTAGCAAGTTACATTCTTATCATTCATTAACATATTCATACGTTCATTACATACATGCTTTCATCTTTCATTTATTCTTTCATTCGATGACATGTACATAACCCGAATGTTGTGCACTCATGCTGGTGCTGGGTCCGAGGTCTTACATTTGCCCCAACGTTGTGCACTCATGCTGACCTAGTCACCCGAGGTAAGTACATGCATCACTTATTACTTTACTTTCATCTGGATCAGTGCCATATGCTACACCCCAACGTTGTGCACTCATGCTGGTGCTGAGCCCGAGGTCTTACATTTGCCCCAACGTTGTGCACTCATGCTGGCTTAGTCACCCGAGGTGAGCGGCAAATCCCATACACCTGGTCAATCAGAAGGATTGAACCCCAATGTGCATCCTTCGGGGTAGCTAACCCGCACATTGTTGAGCTAACACCCGCTAAGGTGTGCACCTCCATACATTGCTGCAAGTCTTTCGTTACATTCTTTCATTATGCATGCATTCATTCTTTCTATTATATGTTCTCTTTCATTATCTTCCACTTTACGTTACATAATACTTTCATTACGTTCATTCATATTCATTCATACGTAAAGCCGTGGAAGACAAACATACATCACAATAAGGAACACAATCTACATTCATACATCACCATACAGGGCATCATACTACATAACATACATCTGCATAAACATGCAACCATCATCATCATCATGCCCAACATAACATCTATGACCTCAAAAGCCAACTTACATAACCCTCGGGAACCTCCCAAGTCAAGGCCTACATTTTCACCTTTCCCCAAAAGGTCATAAATTTTTCAAGTATTCATCCCCATTTGCCTACTGTTCATCCGCATTTCCTATTACTCATCCGCATTTGTTATATTTATTCACCCGCATTGGATCTATTCATCCGCATTTGTTACAGTTCATCCGCATTTCCTACACTTAGTCAATGTTCATCCGCATTGACATTAACTCATCCGCATTGCTACGCTTAGTCAATTACTCATCCGCATTAACTGTTGTTCATCACATTTGTCTTAACTCATCCGCATTAGTCTAGACTTAGTCAATTTTACTCATCCGCATTGACTTTTACTCATCCGCATTGACTTTTACTCATCCGCATTGACTTTTACTCATCCGCATTAACTGTTGTTCATCCACATTTGTCTTAACTCGTCCGCATTAGTCTAGACTTAGTCAAATGCTCAGCCGCATTGACTTTTACTCATCCGCATTAACTATTGTTCATCCGCATTTGTTTCTAACACTTAGGCAATTTTAAACTTAACCCAATCGGAACTGAAAACTGCAGAATCATACTATAACCACTATGTTCATGCTCTAAGCTTAGATCTTACCTTCTAAGCCATCGAATTCAACATACAACGTGAATCATGAACATTCATAACATCATAACATCATCAAACACGCATGAAAACACACGGGTCCGAGACCCAGATCAGTAAAAAAAACATACAAATATGTATTTCCAGCCCCAAAATTGTTCGAAAACATGTAAAAGAGGGGTTCTAGAACTCACACTTGACCGCTTTTGAGTAAGGCTTCTTCCAAACTCGTCTGTAATTGAGTTCAATCGCCTAGAATCCCACTTCAATTCGACTTCTTCAGCCCTGGTTCTTCAAAATCCGAATATAGCTCTTTCTCTCTCTAGAATTCGGCTGACTTGAGGGTGATGAGGAAGTAGTGGGCGGCCATGCCTACTTACACCTACTTTTCAAACCTTTTCGTCCTTTTGGCACTTTTTACCTTTCAACTTGGGTAAAATATCTTTTCCCTCTTTCTCTTCACTTTATTCTTTCTTACTTAAATAAATGAAAGATCCGGGTGTTACAAGTCCACCCCACTTAAATAGGTTTCGTCCCCAAAACTGTTTCCTCAAACAAACGTGGATAATGTGTCTCATCTCATCCTCAGTCTCCACGTTGACTCGGATCCCTTCCTGTGCTTCCACTGTACACACAAGAGGAACCACCTTATTTCTCAGTCTCTCTCCTTTCGGTCAATGATTGCCACTGGTTGCTCTACATAGTTGAGTCGTTCGTCTAACTCGATGTCTTCCAGTGGAATAACCATATCCTCGTCTGCCAAACACCTTTTTAAGTGAGATACATGGAATGTTGGGTGAATTCCACTTAACTCATCTGCCAGTTCCAATCTATAGGCCACCTCTCTACTCGAGCAGTGATTCGGAAAGGGCCTATGTACCTGGGGCTCAACTTGCCCCTCTTTCTGAACCTTATGATACATTTCCATGGTGAGACCTTCAACATAACCCGGTCACCCACCTGGAACTCAATCGGCCTGCATCGTCTATCAGCATAGGACTTTGTCTGTCTTTGGCTGCCTTCATGAAGGCTTTAATCTTTTCGAGCTTTTCAGTCGTAGCCTCGATCACCTCGACGCTTCCCAATTCCTTCTGTCCAACATAACCCCAACAAACGGGTGTTCTGCACTCCTACCGTATAACATCTCATATGGGGGCATGCTAATGCTGGCATGATAGCTGTTGTATGAGAATCCGACTAACGGCAGGTGGTCATCCCAACTTCCTCCAAAGTCAATCACACATACCCAAAGCATGTCTTCCAGTGTCTAAATGGTCCTCTCAGACTGACCATCAGTTGGGGATGATAAGCCGTGCTGATATGTAACCTCGTCCCCATGGCGTCATGAAATTTCTTCCAAAATTTGGAGGTGATAGGATCTCAGCTTCTAGTTTGATCAATCAGAATGAATTCAACAGCGGAATAATGTACGAACTAGCACAATTCAAGCAAGAATACCAAAGATATAGCAGTGAAACAGAATTTGTTATAGAGAGAGAAAGTTACTACCAAAAGGAATATTTCATTTAATAAGAAGCTTCAGCTGGCTTTCGCACCATTACAATTAGGTCATCTTTCCTTATATAGGAAAGATGACGTAGGCTGATGTCACTTGATAGTGACATCTAACCGTTATTAACAAACTACTGAGAAACACTTAAACTATTGAAGATGTCAAACAGCTGACATCTTCTTACAAAAAGGTAAGTGTCACTACTTATTACAAACAACTGATTAGAAAAGAAACTACTGAAAGTTACAACGACTGAAGAACAAACTCTTCAATCGTTTTACAAACTACTGAAAGGAAAGAAATAAAACTACTGAAAACAAAAACTATCACAACTACTGAAGACAACCTCTTCAGCTGTTGTGACAAACTCTAAAGCTTCAGCACTTGATCTTCAGACTTGAACTTCAGACGTTTCATGAGCTGATGACTTCAGTAGTTGTCATCAGCTGAAGTCTTCAGTCTTTGTCTTCAGACTTTGTACATCAGTTGTTGATCTTCAGTACTTGAACTCTTCAGCTGTTGATCTTCAGTACTTGAACTCTTCAGCTGTTGATCTTCATTTCTTTGATCTTCAGCTGTTGAAGTCTTCAGTACTTGGTCTTCAGCTGTTGAACTTCAATACTTTGATCTTCAGCTGTTGAATTCTTCAGTCTTTGTCAAACTGCTGATGAAGCTTTCAGCAGTTGTTGTGATATCATGTGGGACTTAGAGGTTTTTCTGATCTTGGCTCATTGGCTTTTGGTCCAACAAATCCCCTAAACCATGCAGCCAAAACCTCTAAGCAATTTATTGTCCCACTTTTGATGGCATGAAGAGTGGTCTTTTTCCTTCTTGATCAACTTCGAAGATGACCCAATTTAAGCACTGGCTGGGAATGAGTCTCAATGATCTGTTTGGCAAAGTATGGATGGGAGCTCTGTTTTGGGGAATTGGACACTGAGTTGTTCCCCCATCCATGAGACTCATTTCCCAACTATGAGCCTATAGGATTCCCTGGTGTAGGCTTCAAGAAAAATAATTGTTCCTCCATGGTGAGCTTTTCTGCCTCACCCTCAAAGAATCCTTCAGGCCCATAGAACTCAGACAAGAATTTGACCTGTTTTCCATTTTTGAGCACCACTGTTGTTATCTGTCTGTATGTAAATTCATCAGGATGATGACCTTCAAGTAACAGTGGTAGCTCATCCTTTCTGATTTCATTAACCTTTTATATACCAACCCTTTTTTAATCATTTTATTCTCCAGCATTTTTATGGAGGCATATTAGCTGTATAAGCCTTTTTGAAATCTTCAAGGATTTCCCAGGGTGATGCTACAATGGCCAAAGAGATCACTTCTTCTACAATCTTTTTCACTTGGCCATTGTATCTCTGTGGTATATTTTTCTTTTGAATTCTGTGAGCCACCCTGGGATCAGGCCAAATTCTCACTCTTTCTTTACCATACTGAAAAGTATGTCTAAGAGTGTATATTCTCTGAGCTTGTTTTTTCATATGATGATTGATGAAGTGGCTGCATAAGCTTTATCTACTCTTCGTAATAACTCGTCATCATGCAAACTGCGATGTTCTTCTTCTTCTAGTTTCACTTTGATTGCTTGTCTTGTTGCTCAGGAGTTATTGCTAAAGAGAGATCTTTGGCCTTAGCCATGCATAACAGCTGAGATTGGCAGCCTTATCTTCATCATCTCATCATCATCTTCTTCTTCTAGCCTCAACAACTTTCTTCTTCTTCTGAGGTGATCATCGGCTGTTGGTTTGTGGGTAAGGGAGTAGGGTTTGTGGGTTGTGGTAGAGGTGGTTTTGGAGTGGGAATGTTGACAGGTTGTTCTAGCATTTTAGAAGTGAGTGTGGCTTGGGAGTGTTTTGCTAGTTCAGTCCTGCTCCCAGCTCCTGCTTCATTCAAAGCTTCAATCACTAGCCCTTTAGTATATGCCTCAGACGAACAGATCTTGGAGGTTATAGCCAAGATGCTGTCCCTGGTCCATGATTTGATCTCGATCAATGATCTCCCAGATATTTTGATATGGAACCTGATCATGATCTCAAGCCTCTCTCTTTCCATTACACTGTAGCTTGCCCATTTTTGTTGGATTTCTTCAATCTCTAATCTTCTTATTTCGGAGTCAAGCTTTTCAGTGTCGAAGCCTTGCCTAAACAACTGATCAATGATATTGTCCATTGATCGGCTGTGTTCGGCATCAGCCTCTTTACCATCTCCTTCAATCTTTCTCCTTTTCTCCACTTCCTTTGTTGTATGTGACATGAAAGTCTTTTTGACTTTCATCCACTTTCTCCAAGTTAGCTCCCTTCTCATACTACTTCTCCTTCTCCTTCTCAGTCTCATCAGCACACTCCTTCTCTTTCTCCTCCTCTTTCTCCTTCTACTTCTCTTTCTCCTTCTCCATCTCTTTCTTTTTGCTTTCACTGCCTGAATCTCCCCTTTTTGGGTTGCATTGCTTGCAAGGGTTTGATTGGCAGAAAGCTGTTTGCTCACTACATCCTCCACCAAAGGTTGTATAATAGAAGAAAGTCTCATCAAGAGTTTTAATCACAATTTCAGTGATCATAGGTGTGATGAGAGATAGGGAATGTTGAGGGATAACATCCATTTGCTCAGGGGGGTTCTGTCCCTGAGAAACAGTGCCAGAAGCAGAGGCAGGTGGCTAAGAAATATGAGTGGTTATGTGTTTGGGAGACCTTCAGGTGAAGGTGCCATCTATGGGGTGATTTGGTGGCAGATGGTCTTGCTTCTTGAGTGAGTTGGTCAAGTAGAGTTTGTAGTCTACTGACTTTCCTCAAGAATATGTTCTTGGCCAGACATCGTAAAAGAAGCCCAGGGTCATCAGCAGAAAGCTGAATCATCTGACCTCCTGCTGTAGCAGGATGTACACATGCTGAGTGTGGCTCAGTAATCACGTGTGCCCCTTGTTCTTGGTACTGGGGACTTCTTGCCTCAGGAAAAGATCCTTCATCAGCAATTGCCTCTGGTGAGGACTTAGTGATGTTACCAGCCTCATCCTGCTCATATGCTGAAACAGAAGAGGTGGCAGCCTCACCAGATATTCTAATCATCTTGGCCACACTTGATGATTGAATTTGAGAATCCCTATGTTGTGGGTTCTCAGCAACACTTGTATCCCCCCTTTTTCTGGTTGAGGTTTGCCCAGTGATGATTGGTGTCTGAGAAGAGGGTGGAGTGTTAAGCTGAGTCATCACTTTTGCAATGATTATTGTTGGGCTTTAAGGGGTGGTTGCAGTAGGAGATGGGGTAGAAGCAGTATGCACCTGGGGAGATGGGTGCGTTTCAATGGCAATCTCCTCAAGTGAGGAAGATCCCAGATGTGTGGCTACCCCTTTTGTGGTTGCTGCAGGCTCCTGTTGAGAGGAATCCTGAGCGGCTAAGTTTGGTTGAGTCGTTGTATCTACTGGGGGATTCAATCCAGTAGATATCTCCTGCGTTTGTGTTGCAGGGGCATCCTCAAGGGACTCATTTCCCTGAGTAGCCTTTGTTGGCTTCTTTTGTTTGGCTTTGGTGGGGACTTTGGATTTGGAGGTGGTGGCTGTGGGTTCCAGCTGCGTGGGTTTTCGCAGCTTGGCAGCCTGTTTGAGTGTTTGGTCAGAGTTGTGCCGGGAGTATACTTCAGGCAATACAGCCATAGCAGGGACTCCCAGGCCAACAAGTCCCTCAGCCTAAAGCTGGTTTTCAATTATGGCCATTATGAACCGTGGATATAATATCCAGCGGTTTGCAGTTGGTTTTTTGGCCATATCCTTGAGCTCAAAAAATAATATTTCAGAACAATTTAAAGGTTGTTGCTCAAGGATAGAGTACATTACCTGTTGCCACCTTGTAGACATTTGATCCCATGATGAAGTCTTCGGGGCAAGGCAAACATTCACCATGTGGAAAATGAGACGTTCAGCGTCATGGAAATGTTTCTTTAGTATGGTAGTTGCACTCAAGTTACCCTGGTATCCATGGTGGGCGAATAATAGATCTGTTGTGCCTTTTGGATAACCAATTGGGAAAGTGGAATCATCCAGATTTAGGGTTTAGCGAAGAGTATCTGGAGTGATAACCACCTTTTGGCTATGGACAAACGATTGGAGAGACTCTGTGTCATTCTCCCCAGTGACAAGAGTGACGTTTGTCCAGAAGTGGTGTAAGGAATCGGCATATATGATAGGATTTAGAGTAAAAGCCGTTTGGTAGGGTGACTGGACCATCAAATCAATGGCGTTATCAAACTTGGTCCAGAATGGCGATTTGGTGAGGTATGCGACAAGATTGTGTCGGGATTTTAGTTGCATGGTCGCCATTAATGAAGTGAGGTTTCAGAGTTTTTGAACGTTAGGTTTAGAAGAGAAATGAAAACTCTGAAGTTGGGATAAGGTATTTATAGGGTATGGGTT
>JACCIX010000601.1:0-69076 GCA_025506515.1 Flaveria trinervia
CAGGAGAGTATGTTCATCCAATATCTTTTCAATCATATTCAAAACGTTGAAAGACAGAATTCAACAGTTCTGACCGGTGAAAAGTGCAACATGCCCTTTATCACATATTTGACTGACACTCAACAAATTATACTTGAGATTCTCTACATGGTTGACATCATCAAACCTTATTTCACCATTTGAAACAAAGCCTTTGCCGATGATGTAAACCTTAGCATCATTACCAAAAGATACAAATCCCTTCTTTCCTTGAGAGTAGTCAGGAAGAAGAGATCTGCTCCCAGTCATATGCATAGATCCTCCACTGTCCACATACCAGATGCTTCTATGGCATGTTGAAGAACCCTGCATATATCACAACAACTAGTTAGCTTTTGAGACCCAACTTTTTGGTTTTGGGTCTGTTCTCATCAACAATTTTATACTAAGTGATTTGTCATGATAATAGCCTTTGAAGAAGAAGATGGTGCCGAAAAGGATTCCTTTGATTTTGGCTTAGGTTTCCTTTTTAGTGGTTTAATCACAGGTACATCCATTTGGTTAACTCTCCCCAATGGATGTTGAACCATCATAACAAGTTGTGTTTGATTGGTTGTTAAAGCTTTTAGTTCAGCAGACACATTAGAACTTATTTGTGAATGATTCCTCTGAGACACCATGTCCTCCTTTTTGAAAGACACAAACTTAGTCTGTAGTTTTGATACTCTTTGAGGAGTATTTTCAGCTGTTTTATGATAACTTCTTTCTTCTTTTTAGATTTTTGTGAAGACTGTGGTTTATCAGGTTGAGATGTTTGTGGCACAAACCTGGTTTCAAATTCATCTTTCATTTTATTAATTTTCTTTTTGATGATTTTATCCTTGTTAAATTTGGAACCCTTTCTGTACCAACATTCATCAGTGAGATGATTGAATAGACCATAAATTTCACATGGCTTTTCTTCATCTTCTATTGATTAGCTGCTGAAGAAGATGAAACTACTTAAGGTGTGTTCTTCAGTACTTTCTTCCTTTCAGTACTTATATGAAGTACTGAAGGATTTGTAACAACTGAAAACTTGTTCTTCAGAGATTTTCTATTAGTACATTTGGATTTCCTGATAGATTCTTCAGCAGTTGTCAAACCATGTTTCGTTCCATTTGGCTTGAAATGTTTTTTAGGTGTTGTTACTTGCTCTTCAGTACTTTGAATACCTTTTGAGACAACACCTGAAGGACTCAGCTTTTCTTTGATCATGTGTTCATCAGTAGTAGGACCATGAACAGACTGATTAGCTGAGGTACTATTACTGACTTCATCCTCTGATTGTACATTATCACTTGAGGATGAGACACATGATGAGGTGGTTTGGGAATTGATTTCACCTTCAGATTTTACTTCTGTCTTTGGAGTAAAATCTATAAGAGGTTGAGTGTGATTATATCCAATCCCAAACTTCACATTTGAAGCATTTGCTTACTGAGAAGCATTTCAAACCCCTTGCAAGATGTTACCCAGCGTTCACACTCCACTTGAGTAGCTGCAAGTGTTTCTTTGAGACTCTTGTGATTTTCTAAGATGACCTCTACCTTATCCTTTTCATCAATGATTTGGAATTTTGATTTGTAAATCTCATCATCTTTTTCTTTTAAAACAGACTTACACTCAGCTTTTCTTTTGGAAATCACTTTCTCTAGGTCAAGATTTTGATTATTAAAGCTACACTTGCTTCTCTAATTGAGGCAAAAGCAGCTATGCATGACTCAGAACACAACTTGGCCTTAGCCTCAGAAGATATTTGTGGTACGTGTGATGATGAAGCATTTGACCTTGAATCACCAGTAGACTCCAGGGCCATAAGAGCAAGATTTCCAAAAGGATTTTCACCACCATGTTGACCAGCACAGAAAACATTTGTTCAAAATAACCAGAAAGATCATCTGGTAAACTACTCCAATCAACAACACCAGGAGTGAAAAAGCTTTGATGTGATTGTGATTGAGATTGAGATTGTTGACTTGATTGAGGTAGTTGAGGCTCAGGTAGGGCATGTGATTGTTGAGCTATGGGTACAGGAACCTGATTGGACTGTGGCATGTAAAAACAGGGATAAGGATATGACATTTGACCTTGAAAAACAAAATATTGAGGAGATGATTGATTTTGTGAATGATGACCAGAACTGGTAGAATGTTGCCCTTTGTTTTGTGAATTATTGCTTGGAAAGGTCACAAAGGGTGCAGAGGAGTTAGATCCAGATGATCTACACTCTCTTGCAAAATGTCCAAGTCTATGGCACTTGTGACACCTCAACTTGCTCTTGTCAAAACCAACTTTGGTTTTTCAAGAGAGACCAGGGAATTTTCTACCTGTCCTTTTGTAACACCCGAATATTTATTATTTTGAAGCCGGTTGCGAAAGAAAAGAAAATAAAGTCCAAAAGTCGAGGAACCAAACTCGCCAACGAAGAAAAGTTGGGAAATGTGGTGATATATGTAGGGAGAGGGCAGCCCACTCTCCCACACTCACATTTCAGTTTCTTAAGAGAAGAATAGAGAAAGAAGAGAAAAAGAGGAAAAGTGCCGGTTCGGGTCACCAAAATCATCGTGAAGCAAGCCAAATCTAAGCTCTTGTCGTTGTGCTCGTTTAGGTGAGTTCTAGGACCCCTGTTTTACATGTTTTTGAATTATTTTGGGCTGGAACACATCTGTAAACCCTTTTTCGCGTTTTTTGGTGAAGACCCGTATGTATGCGTGTATGTATCTGTAGGACGCGTTTGGGGCTTGATTTCTAGCTTGGTTGTGCTTGAATAAGGTTATGGTATGCATCCCTAAGGTTTAGGATGGTTGATTTAGGCTCAAAATGGGTTTAGATGAGTTTGGAGGCCGAAAACCCTCGGCTGCAGTCGGGTTGAACTGCATTCTGCATCAGTTAGGGCTAGGCGACCGACTGAGGCCATACGGCCGATTAGGGTGCGATTGGGGTTCATTCGCACGACTGGAGGGCCAGTCGCATGGGGTCATGCGACTGAAGGTTCATTCGCACGACTGAAGGTCCAGTCGCATAGGTGTTCATCCGCATTGTCTATTCGCACGACTGGATGTTCATTCGCATAGGTGTTCATCCGTATTAGTTCATTCGCATGATGTTCAGTCGCATGGAGGCAATGCGACTGAAGGGTGTCCATACGCCCGAATAGGGCTGTTGAACCCGAGGAAGGTGTAGATTGACTTCTGACTTTCGGGGGAAAGTGCAGATGTAAGTTTTGATGTAAAGGTTCCCATAAGAGTTTTCAAGATGACGATCGAGGTCTTAGAAAGCATGTTGGGCATGATGAGGGTGATGATGTTGAATGTTATGTATGTATGATGTTGCCCCGTATGATGTGATGTTGATGCATGTTAATGTTCCTTAATATGATGTTTAACATCTTTCCTATGGCTTTACCTATTATGATGATGAACGAAGTATTATGTAATGTAAAGTGAAAGATAAAGAAAGAGGAACATGATGAATGAATGCATGTATTAATGAACGAATGAAACGTCTTGCACACATCGGATAACGGGTCCTTCTTGGTGATGACCCTGAATGTAGAACCTCTACCATTCACCCCTAGTACTTTGGCATACGTTTAGCTGTTCATTTGTTGACTTCGGCCCAGTAGCTAAGACTGATGGTTACTCCTAGTACCGTGACATACGTTTAGCTGTTCATTTGTTGACTTCGGCCCGGTAGCTACGACTAACCGGGGTGTAGCACATGGTATTGGTATGGATGATGTCCGATGCGCAAGTAAGGTAATGAAAGAACGAATGAACGAATGAAGAAGATAATAATGATATTATCTATGTGTACCTATGATGTGTGATCATGTAAAAGTAACGAACGGTTTTATATGAAAGTAAAGTATGTTTTATTTATAAAACTAGAACTCACTCAGCAACGCTGACTTTGATGTGTTTCCAGTTGGCAGGTAATGATTGCTGAGGATGGCACGGGCGACTACTCAGCTCTTTTGGGATGGCATTCTTTTGATTAATGTTTTTGCATTGTAATGCGAACAAACTATTTTGTAATGAATGTTGTATTAGTTTGCAAAAGCATTTATATGGAAATGGAAGTTTATTTTAGTTTTCCGCTGCGATTTATTAAATACAAATGTAATTATATCTTTTATGTGCGATGAGAACCCAGCTGTAAGCGTCCCGGGAACGGGGCCTTACAAGTTGGTATCAGAGCCAGGTTTAAGTGAAATGGGTAAATTTTCAAAATAAACCTAATCTTAAACTGGGAATGGGACGGAATGGGAATGGGATGCCAAACTGAGTAGCTGCGTGACATCAGGTATTTTCGTAAAGTTAAGCGGTTTTATGTGCGCATGGTATGTGGTTAGTGTTGTATGTAGGTTTAAATACTGATGTAGTCAGGACAGGTAATACTTGGGATATGAAGAGTATAGTAAGTGGCTAATCACAACTGGCCACTGTAATTAGGGACTTAGTATACTTGACATAAACTGAGTTGTTTCCTTGAATTACCGTGTTGGTGTTTGAATCTTTCAGTGTGCGTGTGATGGCCGGAGGTAGATCTTCGAAAGCTTCTAGGGGTGGAGGTCATGGTGTTGAACCGCGACCCAAGAGAGGGAGACCCAGAGTTGAGAGGGTGGTTCATGAAGAACCAGAGACCCCTCATCCGGAGGGTGGCGACGAAAGCGCCAATCTGAGAGCCTTAGTAAAGGAGGCTGTTGTAGAAGAAGTACATCAGGTCATGCAGACGATCTTACCGTCTGTGGTGACTGAAGTTATTAAGGTTGTACGAGAAGGGGAAAGGAAAGAAAGAAACAGATCCTCTGGAGAACGGGAACAACCAGGGCCGGAAACGGTTCTGTCTGATGATGAAGAGGAAGAAGAAGAGCCTGCGCCGGAGACGGCACGAGGATGTAATTATGGGGCTTTTATGAGATGCAAGCCCCTACTTTTGATGGAAACGACACCGCTGCAGCCGCTCACCGGTGGGTGAGGGAAATGGAAGCTGTTCTCGATATCAGCGAGTGCCGAGAGGACCAAAAGGTGAAGTTTGCTACCCACTCTTTTGTGGATTCAGCTCTGTGCTGGTGGGACAACATTGTCCAAGTTGAGGGTAGTAGGGCCATTGGGAAAATGAAATGGCCTGAGCTGAGAAGGTTGGTGATTGAGGAATTTTGTCCTCATCGGGAAATGGACAAGTTGGAAAGGGAGTTTCTGCAGTTGGAGGCTGGAACCATGACACACCAGCAGTATACCACCAACTTTAATGAAATGGCACGGCTTGTGCCTGATCAGGTGACGCCTCTGTCTTGGAAAATCAAGAGGTACATTCAGGGTTTACCGGTGGATGTTCGCCGGCATATGATCGCCGCCTGGCAAGCACGTTTAGGTCGGCGATTGATTTGGCAGGGAGGCTGTATGACGAGCGGGAGGTGGTGGTGACTGAAGCAAGTAAGAAGGGTGGTGGTGATCGGAACTGGAACGGGAAACGGTTTGGTCGGGGTGATGCCTCGATGGGTAACAAAAAGGCAAGGGTGGATGAACGTCGTGGGTAACAAACGGTTTAGTTTGCAAAAGCATTTATATGGAAATGGAACTTTGTTTTAGTTTTCCGCTGTGATTTATTAATACAAATGTAATTATATGTTTTATGTGCGATGAGAACCCAGCTGTAAGCGTCCCGGAACAGGGCTTTACACCTTTTGTAAAATTTTGAGATCTGATATTGAGTAATGCCATTTGGCTCAAAATATCCATCTCTTCCAAATCATAATCAGCAATTCCTTTCAAATCATCCATCAAAAGCATAGATTGTCACTATTACATCCCGAATTACCATCAATACTAGCAAAAGCATGATCTCCACTGTTTGAAGAGAAATCAATATGCTCATCATAGGAACTTTCTCATGTAGCATATTCTGACTCATGACCAACCAAAGCAGCATTCCCTGGTACAAAGTCATCAGCGAGCTTCCGAGATGAAGTCAGTTTTCTTTTATGTTCTATCTCTCTTTCAAATGTAAGCAGTTTCCAATGAAGTTGGGTGAGAGATAGATTCTCTAGATTTGCACTGGAGCGTAGGACAATGGTATATGTGTCCCATCTCTCAGGCAGGGATCTGAGAAATCTGTTATTCATCTGACTATTTGTATATTCATGTTTAACCATTTTCAACTCAGATATCAAACAGGAGAATTACTCAAACTGTTGAGTCAGTGACTCACCATTTCTATGAGAGAATGTGTCATATTGTTGGGCAAGAATTTCTCTATTGTTTGCTAAGACCTCATCAGTTCCTCCAAATTGTTCTTTCAGAGCAACCCAGAGGTCATGAGCAGATTCATGATGCATAAGTCCAGAATAGATTTCATTAGGCAGTGCCATGGCTAGAATTCCATGGGCTTTAGCATCAATTTCTGATAGTTTCAGATCTTCATCTGAATATTGCTCTTTCTTCTTCGGAATCATTTCATTGATTTCCGGATTACTCACCATAGGCTTATATGGTCCATGAACCATAGATTTCCAACAACCTGAACTATTAACAGACAGGTGATGGAGCATTCGTCGTTTCCATATGTTGTACTCACTCCTAACAAGCATCGGAGGCTTTGTTGAGGAGCCAGTTTTGTGAGGATCATTGATTGATGCAGCCATTTTCACCAATTCAAATAGGTTCAATAAGAGTTTAACAGATCTAACTCAAAAACTCAATAACATAGTTTGAAACAAGAAGAATGTCAAATTGATTCACAGGAAGCAACAGAAAAACAAACTCTATAACCAATTCTTGTAAATTTGCCAATTCGATCAAACTGAGATATCTAAAGAACAGTTTCAATGATCAATTGTTAAATCGATCAATGATTAACCTGCTTTGATACCATTTGTACGGATCGAGATCTAGTTTGATCAATTAGATTAGGATTTGCAGCGGAATAGCACACGAATTAGACGACATTCTAGCAAGAATAATATGAATATTTAATCAAATAGTAACAGTTATAGAGAGAGAGTTTTCTGCAAAAAGAATGCTTTCATTCATGCACAAGCTTCCCGTAGTGGGAAATTAGGTCAACATTCCTTTTATAAGGAATGTGACATCAGGTGACGTCACATGATAGTGACATCTAAGTAATTTATACAAACAACTGAAATTTTACTAAACTACTGAAGATGTCCATAACAACTGAGGACACCTTCATTAGAAGCTAAGTATAAACTAACATTATAACTACTGAAGTTATAACATCTAAAGTATAAGAACTTCAGATGTTTTACGTAATATAAAACTACTGATTACAAACTACTAAAATATAAACCATCACAACTACTGAAGAGAACTACTTCAGCTATTGTGACAACTTCTGAGAACTTGATCTTCAGACTTTGTCTTCAGCAGTTGTCTTCGGACTTTGTCTTCAGTAGTTGTCTTCAGACTTTGTCTTCCGACTTTGTCTTCAGACTTTGTCTCAGTAGTTGTCTTCAGACTTTGTCTTCAACAGTTGTCTTCAGACTTTGTCTTCAGACTTTTGTCTTCAGACTTTGTCTTCAGCAGTTGTAGATCACTTTAGTTGTTTTGATGTCTGTGGGACTTAAAGGTTTTTCTGATCTGGCTCATTGGTTCTTTTGGTCCAACATTTTGTGTCCTAACACTATTCCTTCTGTAACCATGAAGTGGCAGTTTTCCCAGTTTAAACAAGGTTAGAATCTTCACATCTAACCAGCATCTTTTCCAGATTTTCAAGACATTACTTAAATGAGTTTCCAAAGATGGAGAAATCATCCATGAAAACTTCCATTGAGTGTTCAATCATGTCATGAAAAATTGCTACCATGCATCTTTGAAATGTATTAGGAGCATTACACAATCCAAAAGGCATTCGCCGATAAGCAAATGTGCCATATGGACACGTGAATGTTGTCTTCTCTTGATCTTCGGGAGCAATAGGGATTTGAAAATAACCTGAGAAACCATCCAGGAAACAATAGAATATTTTTTCAGATAATCACTCAAGCATTTGGTCAGTGAAAGGAAGAGGGAAGTGATCTTTCCTTGTGGCGTCATTGAGTTTGCGATAGTCTCTGCACACTCTCCATCCGGTAATCGTATGAGTGGGAATAAGCTCATTTTTATCGTTAGTTACAACAGTCATTCCTACATTCTTTGGAGCAACTTGGACAGGACTAACCCAAGGCGAATCAAAAATAGGGTAAATCAAACCGCCATCTAGCAGTTTGATGACTTCTTTCTTCACCACCTCTTGCATGCTCGGGTTTAAATTTCTTTGAGGTTGAATGACGGATTTGAAGTTCTCCTCCATCAATATTTTATGAGTGCAAAAGGATGGATTGATTCCCTTGATGTCTATGATTTTCGTTGCAATTGCTCATTTGTGTGCCTTTAGCACATTGAGCACCTTGTTCTTCTCATCAATTGATAAGGCGGATGAGATTATGATAGGAAGTTGAGATGTGTTTTCAAGAAAAGTGTATTCGAGATGAGATGGAAGTTCTTTGAGCTCTAAATCTGGAGGGTCTTCTATAGAAGGTTTGGCTTTCGGTTCTAGATCTTTCTCAATGATCTCAAATGCTTCGTGATGAAGTGTTGTTTCATGAACTTCAAGTTCTAGAATGATTTCATTCTCACAAATGGGTTCAGTGATTCGAAATTCTATTAATTGAGTGTTGCAAGCTTGATTTTGAAGAGTTTTCTTCAAATGACGGTTTATGATCGAATCGCAAGCATCAATGTAATAGAGTGAGTCATCATGATGTTGAGGGTGTTTCATGGATTGGCCTATATCGAAAGTTACTTCCTCCTTGTCTACTCTAAGCGTGAGTTTGCCTGTACAAACATCAATGAGGGCTCGAGCAGTCGCTAAGAAAGGTCGACATAGGATAATTGGAACATTTTTGTCCTCATCCGTTTCAAGGATCACAAAATCAACGGGAAATACAAATTTGTCAATTTTAACTAAGAGATTTTCAACGATGCCCCTCGGATATTTGACAAAACGGTCAGCTAACTGGATGCTCATACGGGTAGGTCTAGGTTCACCTAAGTTTAGTTTTTCAAAAACCGCATAAGGTATAAGGTTAATGCTTGCACCTAAATCAGCTAATGCATTACTCACAGAAAGATTTCCTATTAGGCATGGTATGGTGAAACTTCCTGGATCAGTCATCTTTTGAGGTAGTTTGTTTTGAAGAACTGCAGAGCATTCCTTATTCAAAACCACATGTGATAACTCTTCCAGTTTCTTTTTGTTTGACAAGATAGCTCTTCTAAATTTAGCATAGTTTGGCATTTGTGCTAAGGCCTCCACCAAGGGCAGATTGATGTGAAGTTACTTGAACAACCCAAGGAATTTTCCATATTCTGCCTCCATTCTTTGTTGTCTCAAACGAGCTAGATAGGAGGTGGTGGAACATACGGAGGTGGTGGAATGTTTTTTGGCTTGTTCTTCAATGATCATAGGTTGCTTTTGCTTATCACTCGTATTACTTAGAGTTTCCATCTCTATTTCCTCAAGGATGGGTTGTAATGCGAGTGCATCACCTTGAGTGGTTTTTCCACTCTTGGTGGTTATGGCTTTGACTTGAGCATTAGGGTTTGTCACAGTGTTGCTGGGCAAAGCTCCTTGAGGTCTTTCGGATAGCTATTGTGCAATTCGACCTACTTGGTGATCTATGGTCTGCAATGATTCTTTATTGCTTTTGATGTCAGCTTCGTTTCTTTGGCACCTCTCCTCATTTCTGGATCAGATTTCCGGATGTACTCATCTGTCACTTGCGTGGTTAACAACAACTGCTACAATAAATCTTCCATTGATGATGCTCCACGGTCTTGGTTGCTTGGGCCTTGGTATGGTGATTTCTGTTGTTGGTAAGATGGCCTTTGGTTGAATCCAGATGATTGTTGGTTATTACCAACATCTCTGTAATTTGAGTTGCTTCTCCAATTTGAGTTGTTGTAGTACGAATTGCTTGGGCCTCCTACGTAGTCAACATCTTCAATTACCATAATGCCTTGTGGGCATTCGTTGGTCTTGTGTGAACTTACACATGTGTTGCATCGCGTTGGGGTTTTCTTTAGCTCATTTTGCAATTGTTCGGATTTTTTGGTTAGAGCTTCTAATTGGGCTGCAATTATGGTTTGAGAGTCTACTTGATGGATACCTTTAGAACTGGTTTAGTACTTAAGGGATTGTAGACAAAGCTTTTTTTAGCTGCTCTTTCTAAGACTTGGTATGCTTCTGTTGGTGTGACACTTCCAAAATCTCCTCCCGCACTTTGGTCTACCGCTTGCTTGTGGGCTCCGTAGATTGCATTGTAAAAGGTTTGACACTGCAGACACAGATCCAGTCCATGATGTTGGCATCTCCGAAGGAAACTTTTATATCTCTCCCATGCTGCGTGTAATGATTCATCGTCGTCTTGGCGAAAACTTGTGATGCTGCTTCTTAGTTTGGTAGTGCGATCGGGTGGAAAGTATTTCAAAAGGAATTGCTCAGCCATTTCCACCCGTGTGGTGATGGAACCAGGCGGATGTGAATCAAGCCAATCGATGGGTCGGCCTCGAAGTGAAAATGGAAAAACTCTTAGTCGAATGGCGTCGTCTGAACAGTTATTGATTTTGAAGGTAGCATAGATACGAAAGAATCATGAGATGTGAGCATTAGGATCTTGGTCTTGTAACCCATGGAAGTGAATAGAGTTTTCTACTAGTTGGATAATACTAGACTTAATCTCGAAATTGTTGGCCGCTATTGCTGGTTGGACAACACTGGACTCAACCATCTATTGACGGTGTGGAATAGTGTCTCATCTTCATTTCCTCGTCTTGGTTAGCCATGTTTTCTTTGGATGGTGTATCTTCCAAAATGTCTTCTTCAATGACTTGTGCTGCTTGTTGTGATCTTTTGCGCAATTTTTGACGGAACAGTCGTTCGGGTTCCGAAAAAGGCGAAACAAGTTCAGAACTAGATGAGTCGGATATACACTAACTTAAAGAAGCATAAACCAACTAAGGCTTAAAATGAAACAGGCAAAAGTAACTAAACTAACTAAGGCAAACTACCTAAAAATAAAAATGAAGTTTAAGCAAAAATATATTAACAAGTTATATACAAGATAGTCAAAATTTTAGTTTGTCTTTCAAATTGCCGTGTGTCCCCGACAACGGCGCCAAAAACTTGATGGGGTGCGGATAGTATATATATTTTGATAAATATTTTACGCATAGATTCAGTTTTAAATGGTTATTACAAGTACTAAACCACACACACAAAAGGCAAGCATACCTGTCGTGTGGTAATATAGTATTGGTAAGAACCGAGTATCAATCCGTGGACACACCTAGCTTATTCAACGAACAAAACAATTTGACTATCAGATTTGGTTTTTGTTAAGGAAAATGATAAGTTGCATTGGAAAGATTTTTAGGGTTTAACAATAATGATAAAACTAAAGTAAACTACGATTTGAAGAGTTTGGATTTAAAACCAGGGAATCAAAGTTATCATCCTAATTAGACTCCACTTATGTAACTGTGATGAATTGGTGGTGTGATCAGAAAGTTTATAATGATGCTGGCGCGATTCTCGTCTATCCTGCTGCTGTAGTGACTAGGATCATGTCAGGTTAGTTTTACTACTTAGATCAAAACCCTAGTAATGTAGGTAAAACTTTTGTGACCTATTTGACATATGATTTCTGAAAACATAACTTAATGTTAGAAGAGAGTTATCAAGTTCCTTCCTAACATACCACTAATTTTAGAAAACCATAACAATTACCGAAGATTCTCAAACTAATAAAAGGGAACCCGTAAATAATCAGAAAGTTAAAGTGATATGATTTCTAATAACCATTTCTAGTTTATTAGCCATGGATTTATTATGAAGACCGGTTTCGTGAATGAAAGTTAATCATACGGTTTTTTCAACTTTGTATGACAATCACAATCACAAACCATAAATTTATAACTTCCCGTTTAAATGTAGATGTTACCCATCAATAGTTTTCCAAGACTACCATAACATAACCCAATATTTATCACACCATTAGTTCATCACAAATTACATATGTTTCATCCGATTAGGATGATACAAAGAGTTTAGCTCATAATGAGCTTAAGCATAACAACACATAACACATAAGATAGATATGTAATCATCGGTGAAATGGAATAATCAAACCGATAATCCACAATGGATGAAGTTTAGACGATCCTGAGCTTCTTCCAAGTGTTGTATGCACCTCCCAAGCCTCCAAATGACCTTGAAGTCTTGATTCCCGAGAGAGTTCTGCAGAGTAACTCTCCCACCAAAGCTTACCAAAAATGGTGAAATTAGGCTTCTATTTATAGGCTTTCTGGAGTGTTTAAGCACGACCCCGTCCCTAAAAGGCACGCCCCCGTGCTAGTACAATGCTTACGAAAGTTGGTCGGCTCGTTCATGCAGGTTGTGTCGGGCACGGCCCCGTGTATAATGGGGCACAACCCCGGTTGGAGGTGGGGCACGACCCCGTGCCTCATGGGGCATGACCCCGTGTCTACTTTTAGGGAACAATACTTTTTGTCCTCTCCGATGTCCAAACACAGGGGTGTGTTATTTAGCACGGGGGTGTGTTTCTAGCAAAGCATGGGGGCGTGCTTAAAGAGGCACGACCCCATGTTTGGACTCCAAAGCTCAAATTACTTCATTTCTTGCTAAATATGCTTCTTTTGTCCATCTTGCCCTTTTAAACACCTGAAAACATAATTTTACATTTTTAAGTATTTTTCATCATTTTAAGGAAGGTATTAAGGAATAATTGATGTGCTTTTGATAGGATTTTTATGTATAATTTGGAGCACATCAATTAACTAACTGTGAAGCTTCTCGTAAATAGGGCCTTACAACACTTGAGCATATTTGATATGGCTGATTTAGCACAGAAGCCATTCTCCAACCCCTCAAACTCTAAGGTAGCTGCCTATTAGAAATCACCTGAGCAGCCTTCACCTTGCTAAGCTAATTGCTAGGACAAGGATTGAAGATGAGTTCAAACCGAAAAAGGAGGAGGAGAGGAAAGGATCAACAACCAAAGACAAAGCCTTTCTCTCGTCAACTAACTCTCTACAAGGGGAACAAAAAAGGGTGCATGTCATTAGGAATGAAAGACTGGATCTTTTACCCACTGATAACTTGCATAGACTTCTCAGCACAACTGACAGAACAAAGAAACTGTCAAATATCTCTCGTCCCTTGTGCAAATAGTTTTGAGAAGTAGTAGTAAGTGAAGTTTTAGTAGCACCAACCTAGGGGGTGTTTGTTGGATCTTGAAACGCTAGTTCAACCAAAACCAAACACTTGGACTATTTTTGGTGGAACTTATGAAGGACTTTCGAAGCTATGTATGGACTTCCGAAAGAAATGGAGTTCTTCCAAAGACAAAGTGCAAGATCATCTTCTAAAAGAAAAGCTCCAACTTCCGAAGACAAAGTATTCTCTTCTGAAATTCAAGACGTAGAAGAATTCAAAGAGAATGACTTCTGAATAAGAAGTCCTCAAGCCATGAAAGAAGTACCCTCTTTTGAATTGTAAATGGCTTCCGAAGAACTTTATCTTCCGAAGCCAATTAACTTTGGAAGATGTTGCTATGGACCAGGGACATAAGTACGGTTCTCTGACACTCCACTGCAAACCTCTAATACTGCGTGGTATTTTCCCATAAGGCCATGTAGTTGACAATACCTTATTCCACTATTCACCTTTGTTTGTTAGTACAATTGCTAACCATAATTGGTGACAAAAGGAAAGTCATTGACGTGTCATGACTACCATATCTTAGATAAGACATTATCTAAGATACCTTAACTATAGCTTTGTAGTATCTACTTTAGTTATAGAATTCCAGCTAGTATCAAAGTATAACCAGCCATAGGTGATAATATATATAGTTTCTCATGGTAACTCTTGTATCATGCTTGTAAGAGTCTTGTAAACATTGAGTTAAGAAGTGATGTATACAAGTATCTTGAATATTATTTCTTTGTGTTCTTAAGTTACTTAGTATATTATAATCAACTCTTTGAGAGATTTTGCTTCATCATAACCATGTGAGTACAAGTGAGTTTGAGAGAAAACCAAGTGTTTAGTGACATATATCGATCCTGCACAGTGTAAATAGTTCTGGTCCTCATTAGCTATTTGGTCTTGATTTAGTTACCAACTTTTTTAATAAATCTTGTGAGAATGTTTTAGGGTCTAAAGATATTTTACCCATAGGTGATCCTAATCCAAGATTTGAGCTGAGAAGACCCTCAAGTAGCACTACTTCAGCTTTAGTTGTAGCTAACTTCACAAATGAAGTATGTATCAGCACAATAATGACAAATTCAACTAATACATCTGAGATGCCTTCAAATTCTAGCGCAGAGGCTCAACAACTAGATAAAGAAGCTTGAACTGTAGATGATCATGGTGGTGGTGAAAGTGATCAAGAATTTCTTGATGTTGATAACCACTACATTGAAGACAACATCATTGATGTGACACACTTATTGGATCAAGTTTCACTTGATAAGTGTGCTGATGTAGTGGGAGAAACCTTAATGCCAGATCTATGTTTCTCTAATTTAGATCTCTCTCAGCAACTTTTTATGATCCCTCAACTAAGGTTCCATAAGTCTCATCTTACTCAAACATCATTGGAGATGTTCATTATGCAGTAAGAAGAAGAGGAGAAACCAATAATGCAAATATTGTTCTTCACTCCTATTTCTTATCTTAGATAGAGCCTAGGAAGATTGATCAGGCTTTGAAGGATAGAAGTTGGTTGAACCAATGCCACAGGAGTTGCTTCAATTCAAAAAAGAAAAGGTTCGGAACCTATATCCTCTTCCACATGGGAAGACTATTATTGGAACCAAATGGGTTTTAGGAATAAAAACAATGATAGAGGTTATAAAAAACAAGGCAATACTAGTTGTTCAAGGGTACACACAAGAAGAATGAATTGACTACACAGATGGTTTTGCTCCTGTAGCAAGACTGGAAGCTGTTAGGATATTCTTAGCTTTTGCTACATCCAAGAACTTCAGGTCTACCAACTTGATGTCAAGTGTGCTTTTCTCTATGGGGTGATTGATGAAGAGGTGTATGTGAAACAACCACCTGGCTTTGAAGATCCTCATCATCCTCATTATGTCTACAGGCTTGATAAGGCTCTATATGGGTTGCATCAAGCACCAAGGAAGTGGTATGAGACTCTGTCACAGTATCTTTGCAAACATGGATACAAAAGAGGTACTATAGATGGAACTCTCTTCATCAAACAAAAAGGAAACGACTTAATGCTAGTTCGAGTATATGTTGAAGACATCATCTTTGATTCAACTAATCCAAAGCTCTTCAATGACTTTGAGAAACTAATGAAGGATAGAATTGAAATGAGTGCCAAGGGGGAACACAATTTCTTTCTTAGAATTCAAGTGAAGCAAGTTGAAGATAGCATCTTCATAAGTTAGTCAAAGTATGTTTAGGACATACTTAAGGTTCAACATGACTGAATGCAATGTTGCTAAGTAACCTATAGCAAGAACCAGTCTTTTGGGGCTGATCTTCACGGGGAGTGTGTGGATGATCATCTTTACAAGGCTATGATTGGGTCTCATAGGTACCTCACTACTAGTAGGCCTGATATAATGTTTGCTACATGCATTTATGCAAGATATCAAGCGAATCCCAAGATGTCTCACCTAATCACTGTCAATAGAATTTTAAGATACCTCAAAGGTGCATCAACCTTTGGCCTTTGGTATACAAAGAATTCTGACTTCAATGTGTATGCATATACAGATAGTGATTATGGTGGATGCAACAGGTTTGCAAAATCTACATCAGGGGGTTGTCAGTTCCTTGGAGGAAGGGTTGTCTTATGGCAATACAAGAAGCAATCTTATGTCTTTGCATCAACTACTAAAGCTAAATAAATTGATGCTACAAGCTGGTGTGCTTAAGTGCTTTGGATTCAAAATCATGCTAGATTATGGATTCAATTTCAAGGACTATCATTCACATAGACAACAACAGTGCTATCTCTATCACAGAGAACCCTTGCAGCACTTAAAGACAAAACACATCTATATGAGGTATCATTTGATTAGAGATAATTTTGAGAAAGGATTAATCAAACTAGTCAAAGTTAACACAATGAACAATATGCTAATCTGTTCAACAAAGCTTTTAATGAACAAAAATTTAAATATATTGTATGAGATATTAGGATGATTAACTTTGAGTAGCTTTTTCTTAAAAACTTAATCATATCTTATTTCTAAATCTATGTGTCCTCTAGTTTTCTATCACACCTTATAAGCCCTTTCTTTATTTGAAGTAAAAATTCTTTTTGAAGACTTTTTATATATTTATTGAAAATTTCTCTTTGGAAGATATGTTTTTATCTTAAGAAGAAATTTAAGTCTTTAAAACAAACAGCTTTCACAGAACATTTACCTTTGGAAGAAATCTCAAGCATATCTTTCCAAGCTTAAATTTGTTTCTATGTACTTGTATTTTTCAAAGAAACTTTATTTTTGAAAGTAATTAACTCTCAAAAGTTTTTGCAACTTCCAAACATTAATTTCTTCCAAAGCTAAATTCTTTGAAATCTCTTCCGAAGTCATTTTGGCTTCAGAAGCTTTTCATCAAACCTTCGAAAGAGGAATTACCTTTAGAAGATGGGATCAACATTTACTCCCTAACCTAAATTCCTAAAATTATCTGAACCACCTATTTTCTTCATTTCCTTCACTTTAAAGCTATCTATGGTCAACCTTAGCCATAGAAATGACCCAAACTTCTCAATGTAGTTACACATGCAACACAATCAGGTTTCTCTATTACACTCTCAGAAAGATCCTCATTTCTTAGAGTTTGTTAATTTTTGGCTCTATACAACTATTCCACCTCCCATACCATTGATCCTATTCTTTATGAGGATCATCTACATGATTTTTGGAAGACCTGTAAAGAGGTCATTATGGATGGGGAGAAGGAACTGTCTGTTACAATACGGGGGAGAACCATCTTCATCACTCCAGCCTTCATCAACACCCATCTTCAGTTAGATGATAAGGTGAACTGTCCTTTTCTAAAGAAGCTCTCAACCACTCCTTTGAGCAGATGGGCTATGATGCAGATTTCTCTATCAAGATCTTCAGGAAAGGGAAGCTCTCCTCCAAGTGGAAGTACTTAGTTCATGTGGTCATCCACAGCTTGTACAACAAGTATGGGGGCAGGGACTAGATTACTAAAGATCTCATCTTCATAGTACATGGGATGGTTTAGGGGGTCAAGTTTAGTTACTCTTGGTTTGTTTATAAAAATTTGCTTGCTAACTTGGATTCCTTGGAATAATATATGTTTCTTAGATATGGTCAACACATTTTCAACTGTGAACTGAATCACAGTTGAGGGGAACAGGTAATGTTCTTAAATTGGGACAGATGAAACCCAACATATTTAAAATTTTGATAAAGCCGACTCTTGGCTTCTCCTGGGGTAGAAACTACCCTTATCCCCAAAATGTTGGAGCTCACTACTCGACGTGACAACTTAGCAACACAAGCTAGTGTTAAATCCACACCTTCTACCTTTTAACCACCAAAACAACCACAAATCACCCTCAGCTACCAAATGAAATCGAAACGAACCCCTACACAAGCTACTCAGTCTGTATAGGCTCTTATACTACTACCCACACAAGAGGAAGTGGACACTCGAGCTCCCAATTCTTTTAAGGAGCAAACCACTTCCATCTCATCAAGAATTAGTGCTGAGATTCCTCATGCTCAGCCTGATGAGCTCACTAGCCTAACAACCTTAAGCCTTCACTCTGAGTCTCAACACCCAAATGAACAACCTTCAGGGAAAAGTTACCATGCCCAGCTAAAGATCAAGTATAGGTTGGACTCATTTTAGATTAGATTTTCTATATATTACTTTGTAATAGGTTTTATGTTAGTTTACTTTTATATGTTGTTTATTTTGCTTAGTTTTGTGGTCCAGCGAAACTACGAGCGAAACTATCGTTTGGCTCACAATCAGTTATTTTAGTTCACCCAACAAAACTGTTGTTCTGCCGGGTGAAAGTATCGTTTGGGAAGTATAGTTTCACTGACAGGGAAACTACTTGCGAAAGTAAGACTGCTATGTATAGATTTGATCATTTTCTTTGTTGGGTGATCGTGCAAAAACCCTAATCATTTATCATTGTTGCATGAGAACTTTGTAAGTAGTTTATTATCAGAAATGTCATTGTACTTTGTTATTATTAAATTCTTGATTCTCATTGTTCTTACTTTGATTCATTTGTTATTGTTCTTAATCGTCTTCATCTTTGTTGTCTATTGTTTGTATTTGATATTGAACGATTTAACATCTTATTTGTACTACAAATCGATCAAATGGACCAACAATATGGTATCTGAGCCATAGTGCTCATCATTTGTTGAGGTTTTGGTTGTTTTTGTTCAAGATCAAGTGTTCATCAATTTCAGATCAAATTTGAGTGTATTTAATATGGAATGTGCTTGAATTTTGTTTGTTTTTAGTTGGGGAAGCTCTGTTAATCATTAGATCTCAAATCCATTGAGTTTTTGATGATTTCAGATTGATTTCATGTTGAAAAAGCTTTTCAGCACCATCATGTGAAATTACCTATTCATCTGACAAAACTATGTGTTCATTCAGTGAAACTACATATGTTATCCTCTTTGAAGTTGTTCACAGCTGTCATACGAAACTAGTTTCATTGAACGAAGTTCGTCAGTGCTTGTGGGTGATTTATAAGCAAAATTGCTTTCAAAAATACCACTGAATGAAAGTTCAAACGTGTTTCGTGCTAACTTGTCGGTGAAAATAGGTTAATTCAGGCATTTGGCTAGCGAAACTGCTGCCAAAATTGCCTGCAAAGCTATAGCAACCCAGTGAAACTAGTTTTCTTAGCAAAATTGGCAGCGAATCTACATATTTTCTACGAAACTACTATTTCCCCGGTGAAATTAGTACGTTAAAGATGCCTTCCCTTACCTTTGTTGATCTTGAAAGGGTAGCTCCCAACAGACCTCCAATACTCATAAACAGGGATAACTTCAAGGATTGGAGGAAATGTCTCAAAGCCTTTTTCTTATACACCTACCACAATCAATGGGAATCTATCATTTTTGGTCCTAACATACCAACTGTTATTGTAGTGTAACACCTGGTTATTTTTAAAGTTATGAAAGAAAGAATAGAAGTGAAGAAAAAGAGAGAAAGGCTATAAAACCCAAGTATAGGGGTTAAAAGTGTCAAAAGGACAAAACATTGAAAGTTGGTGAATAAAGGTGATGGCCGCCATCACACACTCTTCACACCATATCATTCGAAACTTTTTTAGAGAGAGAAAGGAGGAGCAGAAGCTTACGGGTTTTTTTGAAAGAACAAGAAGAAAAGATCGAATTCATGGTTTTGTGATGTTTTTAACCGGCCTTAGTCTTGGGTCCATGCTTATGTGTGTTTACGTGTTCGGGTGTGTGTATTTTTGGTGGGTTTTTGTGTTGAACTCGTAGCAAATGGGTTTTGAAGGAAGTCATACCCTAAGAGCTACTAAGCTAAGTTCTGGGGCTAGAAATACATGTGTGAACGTTTTTATAAAAAGAGGTATTGTACCCGTATGTTATGTGTGTATGTTTGCAGGTGGGGTGTGATTGTGGCTATGTTTATGATGTTATGATAATGCTATGTTCTTGTTTTGATGCTTAAAATGTAATATATAAGCTTAGAACATGTTAGTTTGATGATTGGGACAAATTATGATGATTGATTGTAAGTGTTGACTGCCCATGCGCCTAAACAGTGGTCCATGCGCCAAACGGTGTAAACTGCTAAGTGTCCCCATACGCCCAAAGTTCATGCACCCAAATAGTGTTCATGCGCCTAGAAATAGATTAATGGACTAATTGTCCATGCGCCCAGGATTCCCATGTGTCAAGGCACGCATGCTCCTGCATAGTGCCCATTCGCCTAGAATGTTGCCTATAATTACTAAGTGTTGTCCATGCACCCTAATAGTGCCCCTGTGCCTAAAATTTCCCATACACCTAAGTGTTCCCCACGCGCCTAAAAGGCCATGTGCGTGTATATTGAAGGAGCATGGCATTATTAAAACAACTTTTCGCACGCGTTATGGACACTACGAGTTTCTTGTTATGTCATTTGGTTTGACCAACGCACTAGCTGCTTTAATGGACTTGATTAATCGAGTGTGTCGGGCGATGTTAGACAAATTTGTGACTGTGTTTATTGATGATGTCCTGATTTATTCAAAGAGCAAGGAGGAGCATGTCGATCATATTTAGGAGGTTTTGGAGACATTGAGAAGGGAGCAGTTATATGCTAAGTTCTCCAAATGTGCATTCTGGTTGCGTGAGGTTTAGTTTTTGGGTCATGTAATCAATCCCGAAGGGAATATGGTGGACCCAACAAAGGTGGAGGCGGTGATGCAATGGAAGTCACCAAAGACTCCATTCGAGATCCATAGTTTCTTGTGTTTGGCAGGCTATTATTGAAGGTTCATCCAGGACTTCTCCAAGATAGCTTCTCCACTAGCCAAGTTCACCTGCAATGATGTGAAGTTTGTTTGGGGTCAAGATCAGGAGAAGGCTTTTGAGTAGTTAAAGACGAGGTTGACTCAAGCTCCAGTCTTGTCATTACCTGATGGGAGCAAGGATTGGTGGTCTATTTAGATGCTTCATACTCATGGTTGGGATGTGTTTTGATGCAAAGGGGAAAGGTTATAGCATATGCGTCTTGATAGTTGAAAGTCCATGAGGTCAATTACCCACTCATGACTTGCAGCTAGTAGTCGTGGTCTTTACGTTAAAGATATAGAGACACTACCTATACGGGACGATTTGCACCATATTCACTAACCACAAGAGCTTGAAGTACTTTTTCAAGCAGAAAGACCTGAACATGAAGTAGAGGAGATGGTTGGAGCACATAAAGGATTAAGATTATGAGATCCATTACCATCTGGCAAAGCCAACGTGGTGGCGGATGCCCTTAGGTGAAAAGACAGAACCGAACCGATTTGGGTGAAGGGTTACCGGTTGGTCATGACCTCTGATGTGATGAAGCAAGTTAAAGATTTTCAAGATATGGCATTGAAGGGAAATCATTTTAACTCTGAAAGAATAAGAGGTCTAGTCGTGAAGTTGGGTGAAAACACACTCGGTGTTAGAACCCAATTCGGTCAAATGTGAATTCCTCGTTTTAGGGATCTGCATGGAAAGATTATGGATAAAGCTCATACGGATTGATACTCTATCCATCCCGATGCCACAAAAATGTATCAAGATATGAAGAAAGATTATTATTGGCTGGTAATGAAACGCGATGTGGCGGAGTATGTGGGTAAGTGCCTTACTTGTTTACAAGTGAAAGCGAGCACCCGAAGCCGTATGGAAAGATCCAACCATTGGATATACTAGAGTGGAAGTGGGAGCATATCACCATGGACTTTATTATGAAACTACCACGTACCAAGCAAGGGTATCATGCTATATCGCTCATAGTTGAACATCTGACGAAGAGTGCTCACTTCCTACTGATCCGCGAGACATATTCATCATAGAGGTTGGAGAATCTATTCATCCGACAGGTTGGAGGATCTATTGTCTTTGATTATGGCACTTGGTTTACATCTAAAATTTGGAAGAAATTCCATGATGCGATGGGGACGAGGTTACATATTAGCACGGCTTATCATCCTCATACAGATAGTCAGTCAGAGAGGATGATTCAGAGGCTAGAAGATATGCTTCAGGCATGAGTCATTGATTTTGGACGAAGTTGGGATAACCACTTACCATTAGCTAAGTTCTCATATAACAATAGTTATCATGGGTATGCCCCCTTATGAGATGCTATATGGTAGGAGATGTAGAACACCCGTTTTTTGGGGTGATATTGGTCAAAAAGAGTTAGGGAGTATATAGGTGATCGAGGCTACGACTGAGAAGCTTGAAAAGATCAAAGCTTTCATGAATGCAGCCAAAGATAGGCAGAAGTCGTATGCTGATAAGAGGCGAAGACTAATTGTGTTCTAGGTAGGTGATAGAATTTTGTTGAAAGTCTCACCTTCGAAAGGTATCATTCGGTTCAGAAAGAGGGCCAAGTTAAGCCCAAGGTGCATAGGGCCTTTCTGAATTATTGCTCGAGTAGGGGAGGTGGCTTATTGATAAGAACTACGTGATGAGTTAAGTGGAATTCACCCGACAATCCATGTATCTCATTTGAGAAACTATTTAGAAGATGAGGATATGATTGTACCACTAGGAGATATCAACGTAGATGAACGACTCAATTATATGGAGCAACTAGTGGCGATCATTGATCGTAAGGAGAAGAGGTTAAGGAATAAAGTAGTTCCTGTTGTACGTGTATACTGGAAGCACAAGAAGGGATCTAAGTCTACGTGGGAGACTAATGAGGAAATGAGACAGCATTACCTACGATTGTTTGAGGAATAACAGTTTTGGGGACGAAATTATATAAGGAGGGTGGACTTGTAACACCCGGTTATTTTTAAAGTTATGAAAGAAAGAATAAAACTAAAGAAAAAGAGAGAAAATCTATAAAACCCAAGTAGAGGGGTTAAAAGTGTCAAAAGGAAAAAACTTTGAAAGTTGGTGAATAAAGGTGATAGCCGCCCATCACACTCTCTTCACACCATATCGTTCGGATTTTTTAAGAAAGAGAAAGGAGGAGCAGAAGCTTTTAGGTTTATTTGGAAGAACAAGAAGAAAAGATCAAAATCAAGGTAAGAATTCATGGTTTTGTGATGTTCTTAACTGGCCTTAGTCTCGGTTGCATGCTTATGTGTGTTGTGTGTTCGGGTATGTCCATTTATGGTGGGTTTTAGGTGTTGAACTTGTAGCAAACGGGTTTTGAAGGAAGTCATACCTAAGGAGCGGCTAAGGTGAGTTGTAGAACCCATTTTTGCTGATTTTACCTGATTTTGGGGATGTAAATACATGTGTGAATGTTATTATAAAAACGGGTATTGCACCCGTATGTTATGTGTGTATGTTTGTTGGTGGGGTGTGATTTCGGGTATGTTTATGACATTATGATGATGCTATGTTCTTGTTTTGATGATTAGAATGTAAGATATAAGCTTATAAAATGTTAGTGTGATGATTGGAAGAAATTTTGATGATTGATTGTAATTGTTGACTGCCTATGCACCTAAATAGTGGCCCATGCGCCCGATGGGTTAAACTGCTAAGTGTCCCCATGAGCCCAAAGTTCATGCGCCCAATAGTATTCATGCGCCTAGAAATAGCCGAATTGCCTAAGTGTCCATGCGCCTAGGGTTCCCATACGTCAAGCCAGTCATGTGCCTGCATTGTGCCCATGCACCTAGAATGTTGCCTATTATGACTAAGTGTTGGCCATGCGCCCCCATAGTGCCCATGCCCCTTAAAGTTCCCCATATGCCTAAGTATTCCCGATGCCCTTAAAAGGCCATGCGCCTATATAGTGCTCATGTGCCTAATAGTGCTCATCTTTGTGATTGACCATACGTATGGGATCCTTGCCGCTTACCCTATGTATTGGATTCAGCTTCGTGCATAATGTTCGAGGTCTATGAAGACCTCAGGCCCGTTACAAGCTTCGTGCACAATGTTCCGGGTATAGCATATGGCATTGATCCGAAAGAAAGATGACTGGGTAGTGAGATTGATATTCTCAGTAGGATCGAATATGATGATCGAGTTAATGATTGAGTGGTGGAATCAAACAATCAATAAACATTCAATGCAGAAATATTCATAAATGCTTGTTTGTATTGATGAGGAGATTGATTACAATAAATGCTATGGTTTGAGCATTAAACAATAATAATACACCTTAAGAATGTAAGACGCAAAATATTTTAATTGTCTATCAAAAGTCACCTCATGTACGAGGTTTTCTATTCTATTTATAGGCTTACAAGATTCCTTTTTACAAAATGACTAAACTACCCTAACCTTTACATCAAAACTAGTCTAAGTCTTCATCAGCATTTCTTCTGTTCATCCACATTGACAAATGCAGATGAGTTAACTTGATCATCATTTCTTCTACAGTCATCCGCGTTAGTAGTTGGTCATCCGCATTGAGTAATGCGGATTAACAAATACTTGTGCGTGTATTTGTTGTCTGGCCATCCGCATTTGCAAATGCAGATGAGCAAAACTTTTCCGCATATCTTATAGGCTATCCATATTTGTTAATGCGGAAGAGCAAACACTTATCAGCATTTGTTCTATGTCTTCCTCATGTAAAAATTCAGTTAGCCAACACTTGTTCTTCTCAGCAGATTCTTCATCCGCATTGGTTCTTGGACTTGTGGGATTTCGAGCAGAACAACCATCAACTCACCAATTGAATTGGCATGTATGATCCTTTTAGGGACCAACAATACTCCCCCTAAGGATTATACAGCCTATGTTCTTCAATGGTTTGGTGGTGGTTGAGGTTGTGAGGATTTTGCTGGGTCTTGTGGATGCACTATGGGTTTTGCTTGAGATGGATCCAAAATGGCCTTTATCATGTTGACAAAGTCATTTGCATCTGACATCTTCTCTCTGTTCAGCACATGATTCTTCATCTGACTCATAGTGTAGATGGCTTCTAAGGTAGTTTCTTAGGAGAAACTAGATCCCATATGGTAAAATAGATGCCCATCCCTATGTATAAGCAACCTCCATCCACATCAACCTCAAGCTTCACAATGTTTCCCAGTTGCAGAGGAGTCTTTTTCTTCTTTCTCTTTTCTCTTTTGGCAATGATTTGATCATATGCCATCTTTAGTATTTTAATGCACTTTAAGAAGAAGTGCATGTCTTCTCCTAACTTGAATGTTATTTCTCTGAAGTGTCTAATGTTAATGTAGTGGATGTATGATTCATCAAGTAGTCTCACCTCATATCCACTGAACGGTCTAATTTCTACACCTTCTTTCCTCCCCATCTTCTCCTAATTACTATTTCATAAGTCTTTTCATCATAATAAACATTGGAAATTGGAATGGAGGAATGAGTACCAGACACCATCTTTCTATTCAATGACTCAGTTGGTTTCACTTTAAGTTCTAGAATCATAACTTCCATAGCTTGTTTAGTTCTTCTCTTTTCAACTGGGTTGATGAGGATCTATCATTGATCATACAGATAGCCTTCAAAGATTTAAAGTTTTTAAGTTCTTTTGAACATTTTGAGTAACTCTTCAAACTCATACCCTCTGAACATAGCCTTATGGTTTATGAGTTCCAAATTGGCTAGTTCCTTGAAGTCATGATTGTGTAAGGCATTTACAAAACAAAGTACTCTGTACAGAATTGCACCAACCCTGAGATACTTTTGACCATAAACATATTCCAGTCAATGCCATACTTCGAGGCAATAATTTTCTGATCAGTCTTGCCCTTGGTAGTAAACACACCTTTGATCATCTCTATAGTGGTCATACCTTCTTGAAGTTTCAATTGCCAAGGCACCTTAAACCACTCAAGATATCCGTGTAAAACAGGCGCCAAAGATTCATGATCTCCATGGGTGAGCTGCATATATTGAGCTGACACTCTGGTTCTAGGCTTCTTACTGGTAATCTCTTCTTCTAGTTTCTTAAGCCAATCTTTCTTATCATTATTCAACCTATGGATGGCAGCCCTTAGGGAATTGGTCTTCATTTTTCCAAGCATTCTCTTTGTGAACCCTTGACTAGAAGATAATCCTTCATTACCCTATCAGACATGTTGTAGGGATTAGGATATAATGAATGAGGTATATATGTTTTCTTTTTCATGGATGATAATTTTGGCACTGAAGCTTTGGGAGATGAAGTTTTCTCATACTCAGTCTTAAACGTGGGGTCCAACAGCTTGTTTTGTTTCTCTTCTTCTTCCTTCATTCCCTCATAGGTCATACCAAATACTTCTATCTGGGTCATATCGATGAGTGATTAGGAACATGGCTTTCACCATCTGATCATCAGTTTGTGCCTTTTCACCATTTCTTGAACTGAATTTTCCTCCTGCATAGGGCTATAACTACTATTGGTTCATCAACCACATAGCCACCCTCAATTTCTCCTTCTTCAAGGTCTAAAGCCAACCTTCTTTTTTAGTTGAGCTTCAGCCTGTCATATTCTTCTAAAAATTCAGCAATAGCTACAAGGCTTCTAGCATTATCCTTTTTTACACTTCTTGCTTGGTTCTTCTTCTACTATGGCTCATGAACAGGATCATCCTGTTCTTCAACTTGTTCTTCAAGATTGATCTGTTGAAGTATCCAAGGTAATAGAGGAGAGTGGGATCCGATATAGAAGTTCCTCGGATCTCTCTCTTTTTAATGTACTTGTAGGACTTGTCATCATAGTGAGGATCTTCAAAATAGGTCCTTCAGGTACAATGTCAGGGAATACTTCATGATCAGACATTGTAGGAACCTTGGGTACATCAAGAACATATTCCTTCCTGAACAAATAGGTAGACATGTTAAATGGCGTATTGGTGCATAAAGCACATGCTGATGATGTAATCATAGGAGTATCATGCCATCATGTCTTCCTCTTTGACAAACAAGGTTGATAGAGGTGAATCCGAAACCTCCATTGTAATTCAACCAGTACCTTCACTATCTGGTTGCCTTCTTATCCTCCTTCATAACCATGTTGGCAAAGAATGTAGTGATTCCATCATCTTCAAGCTCAAGTGGTGTGTTTGCATCATCACCAAACTGTAGACACTATCTCACAGTTTGTTTAGTTATGGTTAGTGAAAGGTCATGATTAATTCTTTTTGACAAGGTCTTTTCTCCATCCATATCTGTCACTACGGTAGTACTCCGGAAAGAGCTTATAAATCTCTCATAAATAACAGGTCTAACTATGATGGCATGAGCTACTCTTGTAGTAGAAATGAATCTGATCATATCTCTAAGACGTTCTGCCTTAGGTACATTAGGGTCAAGATACCACTAACATTGTGGAGCTTGCTCCAGGTAAGATTAGCCAGGTACCCTGCACTAGAGGCATATTGTTAGATTGATAAAAAAAGTTATCAACATACAAGTTATACATTATGCAAGATCCATTAGTTTGACTTTTAATGGTCAAAAATGAATCGTTGAAGGTACTGTTTTATAGGAATCACTTCAAATTGTGATGTTATCAATAATAATCGGTGTTATTTTGTTTTTTTCATGTTTGAAAAGATGATTTTTGATGTTGTTAACCTTTAATCAGATTTTATTTCAAGATTGAGTTCAACATTTCCAATTTCATCATACTCTATTCATACGATGAACATGACTTTGAAGTTTCCTTGTTGAGTGGTATTCTTCTTAGTTTGCATGCTCATTAAAGTCGAAAATAATCATCTTTTCTTGGAACAAACCTGATTTGAGTGTTCTTTATTACCTAGGGTTCTAAGTCATTAACAGTCCAAGTGTCCATCATTTTAGGTTACAAAATTTGAAGAATTTCACCTTTTGTTCGATACTAATGTTGTGTAGAATCAAAGATGAGGACAAGTTAAATGAAATGAAACTAAGATCATTGATTGTTAAAGACGATGATGATTGATGAAGATGAACAGTGTGTTGTTTTGCTTGTCTCACTTTAGAGTCTCACAAATTTGAAAAGTATTAAATGACCTTTTGAACTTGCTTTAAGTAGTCAACTAATAGCTTTTAAATTTTTTACATGTTTTAGAACAAATGCAGTCAGATTTTATCACACTATAGCAAATGCGGAAAGGTTTTAGACATCCGTATTTGGTTACTGTTGCAAATGCGGAAGTGGAAAACTTAACAATTTGGCTATCCATATTTGGGTACTGTAGCAAATGTGAAGTGGAAGAAGATTATTGGCTATCCGCATTTGTGTACTATTGCAAATGCGGAAGAACAAAGTTAATCAACATTTTTGCACTGTAGCGAATGCGGTTGATCGAACTTGTTCAGGATTTGCTCACTGTAGCAAATGCGGTTAATCAAAGTTGATCAGCATTTGTTCACTTTAGCAAATGCAGCAAAGTAAAATTTCCACATTTACTTGATCATCATCCATGGTGACAGAAGATATTAAGCACTTGTTTATTCATTTTTGAAAGTACATGTAAGTGTTGACGTTACACATATATCCAAGTGCGGATGAGTAAAACATATGCGGGAATGAAGATATCATCCGCATTGACAAATGCGATAGAACACTTTTTTTCCGCATAGGTTTTTTTACACTTCAACTTTTCATGTATACTTGTTAGACACTAATGAGGTATAGTAAACTCTGTCTACATTAGTTTCACTTTAACAAAAATAGTTACCCGCATTGATTATACGCATGGGTTACGTTAACCCGCATTAACCAATGCACTAACCCCAATAACTTTTGAACTTAATCAAAATTATTGTTTATGTTTTGGGTTTTCTTGTTATGAAGAACTGCCATTGGTTGAATTATCTTATGAAGTTGTGACTGTTGTTGGGATTATCAATTCTTGTTTGGATTGACTTCTATGTCAGAAGTGATACAAGTTTCCCATTGTTTGACTGATCTTGGACTTCATATGCTTCCAAGAATGTGCATAACCTCAGATTCTATGGTATAACTTCTGCACCAACACACATTTTCTTTTTTATTTGTTTTGAAGTTTTAAGAAAGTAATTTAAGATATTTAATATTGTACAAACTTAATCAAAAATTTTAAATTACTCCCCCTAAAGTTTAAATCCACATTTAGATAGAAACTATAAAGATTTAAATTTTTTTGAATATAAACTAATTTTGATTATTAATAATGAATAGAAGTATATCTTTGTTCGGAACATATCAATCTTACATTACACATGTGCATCCTTTATGATAAAATGACATGTTTTTGAACTTGTTGATTGAAGGTATGTTTGTCCTCTTAAACTCATACTAGGTTGATATTTTAATGCATGTGATATTTATTATGTTTTGGTTGATTTAATTATTCAACATGTATCTCACACACAAAAGCATGGAATGATCACCATCTTTATGTAATGCATGGTAGAACTTTTTCACAACTTTCTTGACCAGGTTAGTTAAGTTATGAGATCTCATTTTCACTGATCGTTATTGGTTCTTTTACTTTGATCCTTTTCATGATGATCCACATTGGGATTCTTTTCAATTCACTTTGAAGGTGATCCATGATTATATTCTTTTGTTCATCACATGGAATGTATTGTTTTTCTAGATTCATCCAATTTGGATGTGCTCCTTATTAGGAATCTTTTGGTTCAGTACATCTGCACTATGTGCTTGTTTCATCGGGTCTTTGCTTAGCAAAACAGAGATGAATCTTGATGTAGTGAAAGAGATTCATAAAGTATCATTTCCTAGTGTGTATAGGTTACTATACATACATACACTTAGATAAGCTAATACGTACCAGTACACACGGAGATGAGAGTTTCACCATTGAATAAGACTTTAATTCATCACAACATGTATCTTCTCTTCCAAGTTGAGCCTACCAACATATCTGGTAAGTCATCACAGTCTTTAAAATTTTAACTTAAGCACAGTGAATGATAAAAGACTGTAATTATATCATTTCCCACATATTTTTTTCTTCATTAAAATTGACTTCTTTTTGTGATCTTTCTGATGTTTTTGAATTGATTTTGATGTTTTGATTGGTTTTACTCAAGGTTAATCATGCCAATTGATTGAACAAGGAATTCAAACCTACTAGGTTCAAATGCCTTGGTGAATAAATCAGCCAATCGATTTTCAGTGGGAACTTGAATCATTTGATTAACCCTTTTTGAGCATAGTCTCTCAAAAAGTGATATATAATTTTAATGAGTTTTGTTTTTAAGTGGTGAACTGGATTATTTGTAATTAAAATAGTTGCATTGTTGTCAATGTTAATTGGTGTATGCAAAAAGTTAAAACCATAATCAAGCATCTGGTTTTGAATCTAGAGGACTTGAGAGAAACAAGCTAACGCTGCAATATACTCAGCTTCTTCATTGAAACAGATACGTTTGTCTACTTCTTGCAATTCTAGGAGACCAGTCTGGGACCATGAAATTGACAACTACCAGAAGTGAACTTCCTATTGAAGTTGCATCCTCCGTAATCATTATGAGTGAAGGCATAGAGATTGAAGTCACCTTCCTTTGGATACCATAACCCAAGAGCTGGTTTGCCCCTAAGATATCTGAATATCCTCTTCATAGCATTTACATGAGATTCCTTTAGGATCAACTTGATATCTGGCACACACACCAACACCAAACATAATGTCAGGCCTACTGGCTGTTAGATACATAAGTGAACCCATCATAGATTGATAGCGAGTCTAATCCTGATTTGCTTTCTAGATTAGGTCCAATCTTCACTTTAGTATCCACAGGAGTTCTGATAGACTGGCAGTCAGTAAAGTGGAATTTATTCAACATTTTTTCCATATATTTTAATTGATTTATGAAGATTCCATCTACTGTTTGTTGGACTTGCACCCCAAAAAAGAATGTGAGTTCCCCCATTGCACTCATTTGAAATTTTGAATGCATACGGTCTTCAAAGCCTTTATAGAGTTGTTTGTTTCTTGACTCAAATATGATATCATCCACATAAATCTAGACTAGCAACACATCCCTTCGTCTTCTCTTTCTGAAGAGAGTCTGATTAATCTTTCCTCGTTCATATTCGATTTTAAAAGGAAAGATGATAGAGACTCATACCAATTTCTTGGAGCTTGATGAAGACCATACGGTGCTTTGTGAAGCTTGTACACCTTGTGAGGGAAATCAGGATCTTTAAAGCTAGGTAGTTGACTCACATAAACTTCTTCAGCAATCTTTCCATATAAGAAAGCACACTTCATATCCATTTAATAAACAATAAAATTCATGGATGCTGAATATGCAAGAAAGATTCTTATTGGTTCTAATCTAGCAACATGTGCAAACACTTCATCATAATCAATTCCTTCTTCTTGTGTGTAACCCTGTGCCACTAGTCTTGCTTTATTTCTCATGACAATCCCTCTATCATCAGTTTTGTTTTCGTACAACCATCTAGTCTCGATAAGGTATTGTCCTTCGGGAAGATCTACTAGTTGCATACTTCTTACTTCTTGAATTGTAGTAATTCTTCCTACATTACTTCAATCCGGCTATTCTCTTGAAGAGCCTGGTTGATGTTTTTAGGTACTTTTTGACAAAGAAAGCATTAGAACAAACAGATGTTTGCAATACTTGACTTGCTTCTTGTCACCCTTCCATTAAGTTCACCAATAATGCTTTGTACTGCATGATTCTTATGTATTCTGGTGGTTGGAATTGAGTCACTAGTAATGGTTACATCAAGATATTCAGTTCATTAGTGGAGGGCCCCTTCATCTTGTACTGTTGGGGAGTTATGAAGATAATTAGACTCTATTTCAGTGATTACTTCAACATCAACAACACTTTTTTTGCTTCAATGATTTGATGTTCTTTATTTTTCAGTTGGATGAGTTGCTTACTTTTGATTTCTAATCTCAGTTGATAGATCTTCTAAGTGTGACGGTAGCAAGTTTAGACCAACTTCCGGTGAAACCTTTGATTGTGAGATGGTTGTCTGATAGGATCAGCTTGGAGTGGAACATCTTCATTCATTTACTCACATATGTAGGAGGAATCATGGAAAGTCATCATTCTTTCTACACCTGAAGAGTTTCAGCTCAATGTAATTTCTAGCATCAGACAAGTGAAATTGATCAAAAGATTTTGTAAATGATCATATCAAACAACCATCTGGACCATTTGTAGATTTAGGAAAAGAGTGTTCTTGAATTGAACATTTGATGATTCATTAATAATTTTAATCAAGGATTAAACCACCGTACCCTTTGAAAGACTAGAATAACCTACAAAGAATCCTTCATTAGATTTAGATGAAATTTTTCCCAATAGTCTCGGGTGTTTAATATTCAGCACAGGATTACCAAACGACTAAAAATTTCAATAAATGGTTTTTCTGTGAAACACCAGTTCATATGAGTCATGTTACTCTGTTAGGATCTCAGCCTCTTGGTTTAATCGATTGAACAGATATAGCAGCGGAATAGCTCAGAATTAGACAAATTCAAGCAAGAACATTCGATATAAAACGATAAAAGATTTTGTTGTAGAGAGAGAAATATCGACAAAAGGAATATTGCATTAAGATTGTCGGCCTCAAAGGCACGATTACAGGTGAGTCATCCTTCCTTATAAAGGAAAGAGTGACGTAGGCTGATGTCACTTGAAAGTGACATGTAACCGTTTTATAACTACTGATGTTAACAACTACTGAAGATGTCAACAACTGACATCTTCTTACAAATGTTCCTAAGTGTTAAACATCTTATTTACAACTACTGAAAAACATAAAACTACTGATACTACAACAACTGAAGAACAACCTCTTCAGTTGTTTACAAGTACTGAAAAGAAAAGTAAACAAACTACTAAAAAGAAAGAAAACTACTGATGAGAAAAAACCATCACAACAACTGAAGAAGCCCTCTTCAGCTGTTGTTATCAGCTGTTAACATCAGCTGATGTCTTTAGTACTTGAACATCAGACTTTGTCTTTCAGCTGTTGATCTTCAGTCTTTGTCTTCAGTAATTGTTGATGTCTTCAGACTTTAGATCTTCAGCTGTTGTCTCAGTCTTTGTCTTCAGTACTTCAGAAAATACTTCAGCAGTTGTATTCTTCAGACTTTGTAGAACAGCTGATCAGGTCTTCTTCAGCTGTTGTGATGTCCTGTGGGACTTAGAGGTTTCTCTGATCAGGCTCATTGGTTCTTTTGGTCCAACAAACTCCCCCTGAACCAATGCAGCCAAAACCTCTAAGTTATTGACGAGTCCCACTTATTTTGGCAGCTAGATTGGTCTTTTTATCCTCTTGATCAGATGAGAAGTGACCCTTTTTCAGCACCGGCCTGGGAAGAAGTCTCTGATGATCTGTTTGGCATGATATGGTTGGGAGCTCTGTATTGGGGACGACCGAGCTGTTACCCCAACCATGAGATCTACTTCCCGTGTATCAGCCTATATGATTCCCTGGTGTAAGCCCTTAGAAACATGATCTGCTCATCCATTGTCAGCACCTCGGGGCCATCAAATAGTCCTTCTCGGCCATACACTTCAGATATGTACTTGGCCTGTTTTCCATTCTTGAGCTCAACCGTGGTTATTTGTCTGTAAGCAAATCATCTGGATGAGTCCCTTCTAAGAGCAGGTTGAGCTCTTCTTGTTTGAAGTTTTCAAGTCTTTTGTAAACCAATCCCTTCTTTATGATTTTGTTCTCCAACATCTTTTGAGGTGGTTGTTGGCTTCATAGGCTTTCTTGAACTCTTCTACAATTCCCAAGGGGACACTACAAGAACCACAGTGATGTCTTCATCGACAACCCTCTTCACTTGGCCCTTGTATTTTGAAGGAATTTCTTTCTTGACAATCCGGTGTGCACCCTAGGATCAGGCCATATCCTTACTTTTCCCTTTGGTATTGAAAGGTATTAGCAAGGTGTACAATCTTAATACTTCTTTCTTCATGCTAATCATTGAAGAAGATGTGGCATATGCTTTGTCAATGCTTTTCAGCATTTCCTCATCATGTCTTTGCATCTGTTCCTCTCAATCTTTATCATCACATCATGCATTTGAGAAGCAGGAGTGATGGACATTGGATTAGCCTTAGGCAAAGTGATAACTGCAGAGAGTGGCAGTCTTCTTCATCTCCTCCCTCTTCATCAGCCCTCAGTACCTTCTTTTCTTTTGTTTAGGTACATCACTGGCAGTGGGTTTTGGGGTAAAGGATTTGGTTTTATGGGTTGGGTGGTTGGTTTAGAGGGTAAAGGGGTGTTTTAGGGGTTGTGGAGATAGTGATTTTGAGGATAGAGGCTTTTCAGATTGTTTTAGCATTTTGGCTGTAAGGGAGGCTTTAGTAAATTTTGTCAGTTCTTTTCGGTTCCCAACCCCAGCTTCATTCAATGCCTCAATCACTAAACCTTTGGAGTATGCTTCAAACGAACAAATCTTGGTTATTGCCAAGATGTTGTCCCTGGTCCAGGCCCTTATTTCAATCAGAGATCTTCCCAAGTATTTTGCTATAAATCTAATCATTATCTCCAGCCTTTCTCTTTCTAAGGCATCATAACTAGCCCATCTTGAGTTGATCTCCTCTGTCTCCAACCTTCTGATCTCGGAGTCTAGTTGTTGGATGTCAAAACCCTGCCTATATAACTGTTCAATGATTTTATCCATTGAACGGTTATGGTTGGCATCAGCTTCTTTCACCATATCATTCAGCTCCTTCTCCTTCTCAGACTCTCCTTTCCTCTTTTGATATGTGACATGAAAGTCTTTTTGACTTTCATTCACTTCAGCTCTCTTCTCACTCTCCTTCTCTTCTCATTACCTTCTCTGATTCTTTCTCCTTCTCCCCATCTGTCCTCTTCCTTTTTCCTTTAACTGACTGACTCTCCCCCTTTTTGGTGCATTGGGTGCAAGGGTTTGAGCAGTAGAAAGGGATTTAGTCACCAACTCCTCCACCAGGGGTTGTATTATTGTATGAAGCCTCTCATCAATGGCTTTGATCACTATATCTGTGATCATGGGAGTGATGAGAGGTAGGGATTTTTGAAGGTTAGCAACTGATTGATCAGGATGGTTCTGTTCTGAGAATCAGTGCCGAAAGCAGAGGCTGGTGGCTTGGAAGTATGTATTGGCTCAGTGTTAAGGGGACCTTCAGAAGAAGGTGCCATCTGTGTGTGTGTATTGTGGTGGCAGATGGACTTGCATCCTGAGACATCTTGGCCAGCAGCTCTTTGAGTCTGCTAACCTCATCTTCTAGGATGGTGTTTTGAGCAACTACATCATAGAAGAAGCTCAGGTCATCATCAGTTGAAACTGAATCCCTGACCTCCTGACAGAGTCAGGATAAACATGCCTTGAGTGTAGATCAATTTAGCATGTGCCCCTTGTTCTTGGTTCTGGGGACTTCCAGACTCAGGACTATGTCCTTCATCAGCTGTTGCCGCTAGTGAGGTCTTAGAGATGTTACCAACTGCACCCTGGTCATTTGCTGAGTCAGAGGCAGTGGAAGCCTCACCAGAAGTTCGCACCTCCTTATCTACACTAGAAGATGGAACATGATAACCCCTGTGCTGTGCTGTGTGGTTGACAGAAGCATTGTGATCCTCCCCCTCAGGTGTTGAGGTTATCCCAGTAGTGATGGGTGTCTGGGTGGGGGGTGAGGAATGCAACTGCGTCAGCACTTTTGCAACAATTATTGTAGGGCTTTGAGGGGCGGTTGCATCAGGAGAGGGTGTGGAAGCAGTGTGCACCCGGGACGAGCGGTGCTCTTCAATGGTAATCCCCTCAAGTGAGGAGGATCCAGCAGTGTGGCTTCCCTTTGAGTGGTTGCATCAGGTTCCTTTGGAGAGGAAACCTGAGCGGCTTCGGTTGGTGGAGTCATAGTCTCTACTGGGGGGTTTTTTCCAGTAGAGATAACTGCGTCGGTGCAGCAGGAGCATCCTCAGGGGACTCAACTCCCCGAGTAGCTTTCTTAGGCTTCTTCTTTGTGGGTTTGGAGGGGACTTTGGATGTGGAAGTGGAGGCTATGGGTTCCAGCTGCGTGGGTTTGCGCAGCTTGGCAGCCTGTTTAAGAGTTTGGTCAGTGTTGTGTCGGGAGTATACCTCCGGCAATACAGCCAAAGCAGGGACTCCCAGACCAACTAGTCCCTCAGCAGAAAGCTGATTCTCTATTATGGCCATTATAAACCGAGGATATAGTATCCAACGGTTAGAAAGTGGTTTTGTGGCCATATCCTTGATTTCAGAAAAATTATTTCAGAAAAGTTTAGTGGTTCTTGTTCAAGGATAGAGAACAGTACCTGTTGCCATCTGGAAGACAGTTGATCCCAAGAAGAAGTCTTCGGGGCCAGGCAAACATTTACCATATGAAATATTAATCGTTCAGCATCTGGAAAATGTTTCTTCAGGATTGTTGAAGCACTAAGATCGCCTTGATATCCATGTTGGCCAAATGAAAGATCAAGTTGGCGCTTAGGATATCCAACAGGGTAGGAAGCATCATCTAATAGTAGTATCTGGCGGATGGTAGCAGTAGAGATGACCACCGTATGAGAGTTGATGGACGAATGGATAGATTCTCCATTAACAGTTGCATTCGTCCAAAACTGATGTAGCGAATCGGCATAAATGATTGGATTTAGGAGGAAGGCCGTTTCATGGTGGTGATTGGACCATAAGATCTATAGCATTATCGAATTTGGTCCAGAAGGGCGATTTAGTGAGGTACGCGACACAGTTGTGTCGAGGCTTGAGTTGCATGGTCGCCATTAATGAAGGTGAAAGGTTTTCAGAGCTTTTGAAATTTTTAGGTCGTGAAAGAATGAAAAACTCTGAAAGAGGGATCAGGTATATATAGGGTACGGGTTATGAAACAACCCTGAAGGTTTTGGTGTTAGTCATCAGTATTTGAAACAACTGATGACGTGGTATTAACTTTCAGAGGTTTGAAACGACTGATGGTATTGGTGTGGTCAGCAGTTATAAAACAACTGAAGACATGGTGTTTACAATCAGACGTTGAAACAACTGAAGTCTAATTTAGGCATCAGTAGTTTTAAAAACTACTGAAGACAAGTTGGACTTCAGATGTTGAAACAACTGAGGACTTGGTATTAGTCATCAGTAGTTGTGAAACTACTGAAGACCGTGGTGTTTTGCCATCAGTTGTTGTAAACAACTGAAGACTTGGTGTTAGTCATCAGTAGTTGTGAAACTACTGAAGACATGGTATTGCTTCAGTTGTTTATGAAGAAACAGCAGTTTGTGAACTACTGAAGAGAGAGTACTCATCAGTAGTTGTTGTCAATTCATAGCCTTTCAGCTGTTTCATACTGTCCTCAACACTTACTCATCAGCCTTTTTGCTATTTTCAGTTGTTTCATAGGACAGCAGTACTTATCTGTTTCTACTGATTTCAGTAGTTGTAACTACATCAGTAGTTTAGAACAGATAAAGTACAGTACTTAAAGCATTTAGCCTTCGGTAGTTATAAAAACTACTGAGGGTAAAATAACTCATCAGTACTTATATGTGACATGGTTACCAATGATCATCAGTAATTACTGAGATCATCAGTAGTTGTCACTTATTCTAGCTGCAGCATACCTAGCCTTAACACCAGGTTGTGGAAGTTGAACTATCCAAAGGCTTAATGAAAAATCTGCAAGCTCATCAGCACTAGGCACAAACATAGGATTAATTAGACCCTTTTCAAAACAATCTCTTATAAAAATGATGTCTAATTTCTATATGTTTGGTCCTAGAGTGCTGGACTGGATTTTTGACAATGCAAAGAGCTGAAGCACTATCCATTAATAATGGAGTCTTAGTCTTTGTAATGCCATAATCCAAAAGTTGATTCTGAAGCCAAAGTACTTGGGATGTACAACTTGCAGCAACAATGTACTCGGCTTCAGCAGTGGATGTAGCAACAGATGTTTGTTTCTTACTCTGCCAAGAAATCAAACAGTTGCCTAGGAATTGACATCACCAGAAGTTGATTTCCTGGTCAACTTACACCCTGCATAATCACTATCAGAGAAAGCAACTAATTTGCAAGAATGTCCAGTGGAATACCATAAGCCTAGAGATTGTGTACCTTGCAGATATCTAAAGATCCTCTTGACTGCAATCAGATGAGACTCCTTAGGTGCAGCCTGAATCTAGCACAACACATGTAGCAAACATAATATCTGGTCTAGAGCTGTTAAATACATCAAGGAACAATCATACATCTGTAAAGGGTTTCATCAACACCTTTACCTTTCTGATCAACATCTAATTGTGTGGTGTGCACATGGGAGTAGAACAGGGTTTACAGTTTTGTAAATCAAACTTATTCAAAAGATCTTTTGTGTATTAGACTGATGAATGAAAATTCCATGAGCTTTTTGTTTGATTTGCAAACCTAGAAAGAACTGTAATTCTCCCATTGCACTCATTTCAAACTTCTGTTGCATTAAGTTTTGGAAATCCTCACACAATTGGGGATCAGAGGATGCAAATATAATATCATCAACATAAATTTGAACAAGTAGCTTATGCTGATCCACCTTCTTAATAAATAAAGTTTTATCTATGGAGCCTCTAGTGAAATTATTCTGTAGAAGAAAGTTTGATAAGGTCTCATACCAGGCTCTAGGTGCTTGTTTCACCCATAAGAGCTTTATCAAGCTTATATACCCATTCTGGGTGCTTATTATCCTCAAAGCCTGGTGGTTGACACACATAAACTTCTTCTTTTATGTTCATATAGAAAAGCACTTTGACATCCATTTGAAAAACTTTAAGATTGTGGAGTGCAGCATAGGCTAAAAACAATCTAATTGCCTCCAGTCTGGCTACAGGGGCAAAGGTTTCATCATAATCAATACCTTCTTCTTGTGCAAACCCCTGCACAACCAGTCTGGCCTTGTTCTTAACAATTAGCCCATTTTCATCAGTTTATTCCTAAACACCCATTTAGTGCCTATTGCACACTTACCTGGGGGTAGAGGAACAAGCTCCCACACTTGCTGTTTCTTGAACTGAAGAAGCTCAAGCTGCATGGCTTCAACCATCCATTGTCTCTCAAAGCTACATGATAGTTCTTTGGCTCTAGCTGACTGATGAAGAGAGCATAGAAGCAGAAATTGGACAACTGGCTTCTGGTTGAAACACCAGCATTGATATCACCAAGGATTTGAGTCATTGGGTGATTTTTCAGCTCTTGGTAAACAATCAAATCTGTGCAAGTGTTTGTAGGACCTTCAGCAGCAGCAGATGTTGATGCAGATTCTTGAAACCATGAAGATGGTGGCAACTCAATGAAGTTGAGGATGCAGAAATCTCATCAGCATTTGTTGTGGATGGCTGCTGGAGCTACAGGAGCATCAGGTTTAGAGGACTCAGGCAGTTGGTCACTAAACCTGAAGAGGTGATTACTACATCATCATCATCTTCGGCAGTAACACCAGGTGGTGAACTGTTGACAGGAGCAACAGTAGGAGATTGATAAGGAGCATATTGCAGTATGTCCAAATCAAAGAGCTCCACAGGGCTTTGTGGAATCTTGTCCTTGGAGATTCATTGAACTTGACATGTAGAGTCTCTTCAACCATCTTTGTTCTGCAGTTGAAGACTCTGTATGCCTTGCAATTTGATGAATAACCAACAAAGTACCCTGCATCCACCTTAGGATCAAATTTCTGGAACTGATCCTTTGTGTTGAGAATGAAACAGGGACACCCAAATGCTCTAAAGAATGAAAATAGAGGGGCCAAATGATGCAGAACTTCATATGGAGTCTTCATCAACCTCTGATTTATTAGCACTCTATTCTGCACATAGCATGCTGTGTTGACAGCTTCAGCCCAAAGGTCAATGGCAGTCCAGAATAGCCAACATAGACCTTGCGCTTCAATGAGGGTCCTGTTCTTTCTCTCCACAACTCCATTCTATTCAGGAGTTCTTGGAATACTAAACTGCCTCTTTATTCCCTTGGAAAGGTAGAACTCATCAAGTGTATTGTTCCTGAATTCTGTTCCATTATCACTTCTAATACACTTGACTGAGAGGGAATACTGCTTTCAGCATACAACACAAGTTTATGATCTTCTGTGCAGCTTCATCCTTTGAATGTAGAAAGAAAGTCCATACAAATCTGGAGTAATCATCCACAATTACCAGACAGTATTTCTTCTGTGCCATGCTCATCACTCTCACAGGACCAAAGAGATCCATGTGAAGAAGTTGTAAGCAGGCAGTGGACTTTGGTTCTTCAATAGGTGGAAATGAAACCTTGTGCTGTTTTCCTTTCAAACAAGCAGTGCAGTTGTTTTCACACTTGAACTCCTTCATAGGCATTCCCTTACTAAACTATGGTGTATCAGCTGATTCATGTTCTTGAAGTTAACATGTCCCAGCCTTCTATGCCATAGATTAGATTCTTGAGGAGAGGCCTTGGAAAATAGGCAAGGATGGCCTTTGAGATCTATTTTCTTGGAAAGATTAAGGCATACACTCTTCCTGTCCTGTTGGCCTTCAGGAGAGTGTGAGCATCCAATACCTTGTCAATCAAATCAGAACTTTGGATGACAGAATCCTGCAGTTCTGGCTTGTGAAAAGGGCAACATGGCCTTTGTCACACAGTTGACTGACACTCAAGAGGTTATACTTGAGATTTTCCACATGGTTGACATCATCAAACCTTATTTCCATTGAAACAAAGCCCTTCCCGATGATGTAACTCTTGCATCATTGCCAAAGGAAACAAAACCCTTCCTTCCTGGAGAGTAGTCATTAAGAAGTGAGTTGTTCCCAGTCATATGCATAGATCCCCCACTGTCTACATACCAGATGCTACTTTGGCATGTTGAAGAGACCTGCATAAATAAACAATCAGTTAGTTTTGGAGACCCAAACCTTTTTGGTTTTGGGCCTGGTCTCATCAATAGATGGTAAACTAACAGGTTTATTGGGCTCAATAGCTTGAGGTGAAGGAGATGGTGTGAGAAGAGAAATCCTTTGGCTTAGATCTCCTTTTCTGGGTTTCAACACAGGGCCATCAAGTTGGTTAACTCTTCCCAAAGATGTTGAACCATCATTACCAGCTGTGTCTGATTCTGGGAAAGAGCTTTCAGCTCTTCAGACACATTGGTATTGGTGTTTGATGATGAGTTCTTGTGTTGGACCATTTCTTTTGAGCAACCTCAGCTATTGCCTGTTGCACTCCTTCCCTTTTAGATTTCTTTTTGGACATAGGAGTAACAGGATTTGATGCTGCTGGTACAAACTTGGACTCAAACTCAGTTTCATTTTAGCCAAGTTTTCTTTAATTTTCTCCTTTTGTTTGAGTTTGGATCCCTTTTTGTACCAACAATCATCTATGAGATGATTGAATAGACCCATATTTCACATGGTTTCTTCTTCATCTTCTGTTGATCATCAACTGAAGAAGATGAAACTACTGAAGACTTGCTCTTCAGCAGTTTAGAAGCACTTTTTGCCTCTTGTCAACTTCCTTAGTAGGCTTCAATCCTTCCTACTGACAGTTTTCTTCTCTTCAGTGATGTCAGTCATTGGGATTTGAACTCCAGATGTTATCCCCTGCTCTCCAGTACCTCAGTACTTCTAGAATAACACTTGGTTAATCACTCATTGATCATGTGAGTGTTAGCAGTTGAACCATCAATATCAGCTGATAGGTTCACAGAGGGATTACTACTGACTTCAACTACTGATGGTGCTTTATCAAGTAGTGAATCACATGATGAGGTGGATTGGTCATTACTTTCTCCATCAGATTCTACTCCTGCTCTTGAAGCAAAATCTGTAGGAGGAGCAGTGTGATTATAACCAATTCCAAACTTCACATTGGAAGCTGTTTGCTTACTAAGAAGCATTTCAAAGCCCTTGCAAGATTGTACCCATCGATCACACTCTACCTGGGTGACAGCAAGAGTATCTTTGAGGTCTTTGTACTTCTCTAAGAGTACATCCTCCCTAGCCTTATCATCAGAGATTTGGCATTTTAATTTATAATCTCATCAGTTTTCTCTTTCAGCACAGACTCAAACTCAGCTTTATTTTTGGAAATTATTTGTTCTAGCTCTACACATTTTTATTGATTAAAGCCATATTTGCTTCTCTAATAGAGGCAAATGCTGCTATGCAAGTTTCAGAACATAATTTGGCCTTAGCCTCAGAGGATACCTGTGATACCTTTGTTGAAGAGGTACTTGAAGATGATCCATCAGAGGATTCCAAAGTCATGAGAGCTAGATTTCCAAAAGGATGCTCACCACCATGTTGACCAGCACCTGAGAACAGTTGTTCATTACCAGACACATCATCTGGTAAACTGCTCCAGTCAACAACTCCAGGTGTGAAGAAGCTGTGTTGTTGAGGTTGATTAGGTTGATGAGATTGGGATGGTTGAGGCTCAGGGAGAGCATGTGGTTGCTAAGCAGTGGGTGCTTGAACCTGGCCTGGTTGTGGCATGTAATAGCAGGGGTATGATATGGCATTGGCCCCTGTGGAACAAAATATGCAGGAGATTGTGGTTGATGATGATAACCAGAATGGACAGGTTGTTGCCCTCTGTTTTGTTGACTATTGCCAGGGAAGTCACAAAAGGTGCAGGAGAGTTAGACCCAGATGATCTACATTCTCTTGCAAAGTGTCCAAGCCTGTGGCATTTATGGCACTTCAACTTACTCTTGTCAAAACCAACTTTGGTTTTGCTAGAGAGTCCTGGGAATTTCCTTCCAGTTCTTTTGTAGAACTTCTGAGATCTGATATTTATCAAGGCCATTTGGCTCAAAATATCCATCTCTTCTAAGTCATCATCAGCAATCCCCTTGAGATCATCCATGATGAAACATAGATTGTCACTATTACTACCAGCAGAATAACTATCAGCACTCACAAGGCAGGCTCAGAAGTGTTTGTAGAGAAATCAATATGCTCATCATACTGGCTTTCAGATGACGCATATTCTGACTCTTGATGTCCAATCAGGGCAGTGTTCCCTTGGACAAAATCCTCAGTAAGCTTGCCAGATGAAACCAATTTCCTTTTCTGCTCTATCTCTCTCTCAATGTAAGCAGTTTCCCATGAAGTTGGGTGAGAGATTGGCGATCAACATCAGCATTTGAGCGTAGAACAATGGTATATGTGTTCCATCTCTCAGGCAGTGATCTTATGAATCTATGGTTCATCTGACTCCTTGTATATTCATGTTTAACCATTTTCAATTCAGAGATTAAACATGAAACCGCTCAAATTGTTGAGTCAGAGTCTCACCCTTTTATGAGAGAAAGTCTCATATTGTTGGGCGAGGATTTCCCTGTTTTTGCTAAAACCTCATCAGTACCACCAATTGTTCTTTGATGGCTTTCCAGAGGTCATGAGCAGACTCACAATGCAGAAGCCCAGAGTAAATCTCATTAGGAATAGCCATAGCCAAAATTCCATGGGCTTTTGCATCGATTTCAAACAACTTCTTGTCCTCATCGGAGTATTGTTCCTTCTTCTTTGAACCAACTGGTTTGTTTCCGGATCATTCACCATTGGCTTATGTGGTCCATGTACCACAGATGTCCAACAACCTGAGCTATTGACAGACAGGTGATGGAGCAATCTTCTCTGCCAAATGTTATACTCATTCCTCACCAAGATCGGAGGCTTGGTAGAGGATCCAGTATTGAAAGGATCATTCGAAGAAGTAGTCATTGTGGAAAATCAGACAGATTCAAGTAAAATCACAATAAATTTAGCTCAAAATCACACAGAACCTCAAATAAAACGGCCAGAAGCGATACACTCTTAATCTCTATAACAGATCCTTGCGAATTTGCTAATTCGATTAAACTTAGAGCGATTGAACAGTTTCAATGATCAATTGTTAGATCGATCAATGATTAACCTGCTCTGATACCATTTGTTAGGATCTCAGCCTCTTTTTAATCGATTGAACAGATATAGCAGCGGATTAGCTCAGAATTAGACAAATTCAAGCAAGAACATTCGATATAAAACGATAAAAGAATTTTGTTGTAGATAGAGAAATATCCGACAAAAGGAATATTGCATTAAGATTGTCGGCCTCAAAGGCACGATTACAGGTGAGTCATCCTTCCTTATAGGAAAGAGTGACGTAGGCTGATGTCACTTGAAAGTGACATGTAACCGTTTTATAACTACTGATGTTTAACAACTACTGAAGATGTCAACAACTGACATCTTCTTACAAATGTTCCTAAGTGTTAACATCTTATTTACAACTACTGAAAAACATAAAACTACTGATACTACAACAACTGAAGAACAACCTCTTCAGTTGTTTACAAGTACTGAAAAGAAAAGTAAACAAACTACTGAAAAGAAAAGAAAACTATTGATGAAGAAAAACCATCACAACAACTGAAGAAGCCCTCTTCAGCTGTTGTCATTAGCTGTTAACATCAGCTGATGTCTTCAGTACTTGAACATCAGACTTTGTCTTTCAGCTGTTGATCTTCAGTAATTGTTGAAGTCTTCAGACTTTAGATCTTCAGCTGTTGTCTCAGTCTTTGTCTTCAGTACTTCAGAAATACTTCAGCAGTTGTATTCTTCAGACTTTGTAGAACAGCTGATCAGGTCTTCTTCAGCTGTTGTGATGTCCTGTGGGACTTAGAGGTTTCTCTGATCAGGCTCATTGGTTCTTTTGGTCCAACATACTCTCTTTTACAACGAGAGTTTGATTTTTACAAAGCACAATGTCTTACTGCCTCTGCCCAAAAGGTGATAGGTAGTTTAGCATCGGCTAGCATTACTCTTGCCTCTTCAATCAGTGTTCTATTTCTCCTTTCAGCTACCGCATTTTGTTGAGGAGTTCTAGGTCCATTGAATTGATGAGCAATGCCTTTGGTTGCACAAAATGAACACATGTCTTCATTTTTAAACATAGTTCAGTTATCACTTCTTATGTTTTGACATTATGATCAAGTTGGTTTTCAACTTTTGTGATAATGTCTTTTATTATTTGAGATGCAACAATTTTATGAATTAAGATGAAAACACATGTGAATCTTGAAAAGTCATCAATGATCACCAAACAATACTACTTCTTTCCAATACTCATAACATGAGTTGGTCCAAACAGATCCATATGAAGTAACTTCAATAGAGTATTGTTTGTGTTCACCAGCTTTGGTTTGTGAGAAGATTTATGTTCTTTTCCTTTGAGGCATGCTGCACAATGATCAACAAAGTGAAATTCTTTATTTTGAAGACCAATGACATGGTTCCATTTGACTAGTTTGTTCATGTTGTTAAAGTTTGTGTGCCCCAAACATCTATGCCAAAGCTGAGACTCATGAGTTGATGCTTTAGACAAAAGACATGTTTCTTCTATTGGTGTTGTAGAATTAAGGTTTAAGACATGGGTGTTATTCTTCCTCGAAGTCTTTAGGACAACCCATTCTTCCATGATCTGAAATCCTAGTTTCAGAATGTAGCAATGAATGTCAGTAAAGTGAGTTGAATATTTCTTGTCACATATATGAGACACACTTAGAAGATTGAAGTTTAGTTGTTCACACTAATTCACTCTATCAAAGCTTAGCATCCTATTTGTCACAGATCCTTCACCAATAATTCTTCCACCTTGTGAATCTCCTCCGAATGCCATAGTAGTTCCTTGTATTCACTTGAAGTCCGGAAGGAGGGAACGATCTCCCGTCATGTGTCAGGATCATCCACTATCCACATACCATAGGCTATGAGACCTATATGGATGACCCAACAAGCACAAAGGAACTAATTAGAATATGGAACCCAAGCCATATTGTTCTTGTGTTTCCTGTTCCTATCCATGATGGTGACCTCTTGATACTTTGCTCTAAATTTTGATCTATTTAGAGGTGACCTAGGAGATTGCTTATGATATATTGATTGTGTCATCTCATTAACATGACTGAAGAGTCTGAGGAGTACTAAAATCTTTGGCCTCATTCTTATGAAGAAATTTGACTCGTTTTTTATTGTCAAACATCAAATTTGATTTGGGAAGATCAACTTTCTCTTAATGTTGTGATTTTTTTCTTTGAACCTTCCATGATTCTTTCATGTTAGTCATGTCATTATTTGATCTAGACATCCTAGATTGATTGTTATGAAAATCACTCCTGACATTGGGTTTCATAGAAGATGAGTTTGTTTTGAGCAATTTTGAATCCCTTCTGATTGAAGTAACAATCAGATGTATTATGATTGTTTATATCACAAACTAAATAGTATTTGTTAAAATAGCATTTTTAGTGGAATGGTTGTTCATGTCATATATAGTAGTATTGATTGAAAAATCACTCCTCTATTTTGTGACTAACATGTCACATATGTCACAATACATGTGTTGTTTCTTGAATCTGGTTTTGCTTTAGCAGACTTAGTTGATTTTACCATTTTCAACTGAGTCATATTATTTTCCTTTGGGGAGGAATCAAAATCAGCCCCTTTTTTTAGTTTGCTTCACAGCATTACTTTTGTTAACTTTTCCGGGCTGATTTTGCTTCCTCAACCCTTTCTTTACTTCTTGCTCAAACTGATCAACGTGCTCCTTGTTACATATGTCAAAACCAACTCCATGTCTTAATTTTGAAGATAAAAGGTCTGACTAAATTTTAGTTGTTGAGATCAGTAAGCTCTTGTGTTTCTTTTGCAGTGAAACTTGTCTGATTGCTTGAATTTTTTGAAGATTTAATCTCATTATCAGAACTGCTTTCAGCAAAAGGTTTTAGTAATTTCTCAAACTTCTTCTTACCTTTTGAAACAGCAGATATAAATTTCACAAATGGGACAATTGCCTTGATTGGGCTTGTTGGTTTGATGACACTCACTATCTTGTCTAAACAATCCTTGATTTTAAATGGGTGACCTAATCTGATTTTATCCTCATTTGTTTCAATATAAATATTAAATTTTTTTGAGGATTTGTGACCTGTTTTACTATTGTTTTTGGTTCAATAGTGTTAGGTTCAATTTTCTCTTTTAGTGTAACAGATTCAGGCATGACAGTGTAGTTGTCATTGTATGGTGGAGGACAAGATTTATACCCAATCCTAGACATATCTTTGGGGTCCTTTTGAGAATCAAGCATCTCTTGTAGCTTGACTGAAGATAGTTCAAACTTTTCTAGTTTCACTTCAGTATGTCTTTGATTAGCTTTAAATTGAGCTAACTTTTCAATCAATTGCTTATTCTCAGCTGCAAGAGTGTACTTTTCACCATGCAGTTTTTCAATGTCAGAGATGAGAGATTTTATTTTAATTTCAAAGCTTTTTATTTCTCTCTTAAGCATCTCTGACTTTACCTTTTCCTCTTTTTTTTGTGTGCCAACTTATGATTGTGCTCTGTATATCCTTGTAATTCAATAATGCATTTATTGCTATAAAACTCAGATTTTACCTCAGATGGCATGGGAGATGGACCATCATTGATGTGAGCCATGAGTTCATGATTTTGGAATTGAGGTTTTACTTCCTCTACATACATGCTCCAGTCACATACTCGATCTTGCTTAATAACAAGAGCATTTGAAGATGACTAACTGCTTCCATGAGCTTGGCTGGTCAATAGAGGTTGAGTCTAATACGTTTGGTTGTGTTGTTGATGATGATGTTGCTGTTGGTGATTATTGGGGTGAAAACTTGACCTTGGTTAAGAAGATGACTAGCTCCGAGAATTCCTTTGAAAGTTGTTGTTTCTTCGAGGAGCATTACATTCTCTAGAGAAGTGGCCAGTCATGTCATAGTTGAAGCACTACGCATTGGATTGTCATACCCAAGTTTGGTGTTTTCGTTAAGGCTAAGCTTTCTTCCTTTTCTATAAAACTTCTTGGCTCTCATTGCAATCATGGCTTTTTGCCACTGCAAATCCATTTATTCTACATCATCTGGATCCATTTCTTCCAAGTCTTCCAGGATCAAATATGCAGCGGTGAGTCTTCCTCCCAATAAGCTTCAAAGCTAGCAACAAATGTGTTATAAGTTGCCTTTTGTTCTTATGATCTTGTATCATGAGGATTATTTGAAGGAGTTGTAGAGAATCCTCATGGTTGATATGATGTTGATGGTTTGTTGATTGGTGGAGCTGCAATGAATCATGTGGTCTTCAATTGATCTCTTGAGGTATAAAATCATCCTCCTTAGTAATGAAAGCATTTTCTACATAGTGAGAGTCTCAAGGAAACTTATACGCTTTAATCACTCTGGGTCCACCTAGATCATAAATCTAGTGAATCTGGTCTTCAATTGATCTTCAAAGCTTCAAGATCAAATGTGTAGCGGTGAGTCTTCCTCCCCAATAAGCTTCAAAGCTAGCAACAAATGCGTTATAAGTTGCCTTTTGTTCTTATGATCTTGTATCATCAGGATTAGTTGAAGGAGTTGTAGAGAATCCTCAAGGTTGATATGATGTTGATGGCTTGTTGATTGGTGGAGCTGCAATGAATCATGTGGTCTTCAATTGATCTCTTGAGGTAATAAAATCATCCTCCTTAGTAATGAAAGCATTTTCTACATAGTGAGAGTCTGAAGGAAACTTATACGCTTTAATCACTCTAGATCATAATATGGTTTAAATTTTGTTTTTGTTTCTATGAATCTAAAATAGACACTGTCTCATCATGTTCTCATGATGTTCTATCTTATCTTTAATTTCTATGGTTTGTGACATACTACTTACTGTTTCTGATTGTTTTAAAGTGTGAATGATTCCACCGCAAATAGTAACGAGAAAAATAAAACCAATTTTTTGAAAAGTTTTTTTCTCATCCTATTCCATTGTTTTACCCCAACAAATTTGTTTATCAAACGAAGGGTTCGACTTTCATCTCAAGCTAGTACAAGTGGCACAATATGACAATTCATCTTCTTTTGTAATAATCAGCACATTCATGTTCAAATAAATACATACCTCCAGACATGTATAAGACATAAAGGTGATGCAGATTCATTTGTCTGAATGTGTTGAGGAAAATGCATATTGATCAAAATCCCGACCCTTACATAACAGACCTAGATTAGAACCACATAGTTTGGGTTGGTAAAGATGATCATTTAGTTAAGTGTAAGGATTCCTTAAGTCTGATGCAACCCAAAACATCCAAAGTGTCTCAGCAACATGCACTAAGTACTGAAGTGAAGAATGCTTCGGAAGTTTTACACAATACATTAGAAAACATTCTAAGTGTAAAATCTTCGAAGCCAAGACCAATATCTTCCGAAGCCAAACATGAAGTCTTCCGAAGCTTCAAGAGACAAAGTCTTCCGAAGCTTCACCCTATGAAGACAGATTTCTTCCGAAGACTTTTAGTACACATGCTTTATCTGATGTACTGTTCCATAAAGCACCTTTTTGCTGCATCTCTGATAAGTCACCAACTTACAAGAGTTGGTGAAAAGGTCCATGCTTTTGGTAACTGTACATTGAGGTCTTGAGTCTGAAACTTTCCACTTTATGTACTTTATCCTTTTTGTAATGTATAAGGATGTGAGCTATGGCATGTCATAGTCACAAGGTCAAAAGGCAGATATGCCTTTTGATTCTACAATTGATTTTGTTAGTGTCTAGTCAATTATATCCAGCTGGCTTTCATAGTATAGCCGGCTGTAGGTTGTAGTATAAGTATTTCAAGTTTCTTGTATCTTAAATATACTTTGTAACACTTGTAAAAGAACTTGAGAAAGCAATATACTGCATCCTTGAAAACCATATTTCCTGTTCTGTCTCTTGCTTTACTTGTGTTCTTTGTATCACTTTTGGTTAACCCAGTTTACTGTTTGATTAGAGTTTAGATAATCTCTCATTGTGTGTTGTGTTGTAATTGTGTTCAAACCCTTAAACGATCCTGCAATTGGTATCAGAGCTTTCAGGCTCTTGATATAAGATCTAACCATCTTAAGATCCCTCACACACACAAAAACTAAACTCTTCAAATGGCTTCCATCTCAAAGACTGATATGGAGACTGGAACCATGAACAAATCCCCACTGATCACGCTTGATGATTTTGACACCTGGTGCATGAGGATGGAAGGCTTCATCAGGTCTCTTGACTCAAGAATGTGGGAATCTGTTGAAAATGGACCTTTCATACCCAGCACCCCCTCTGCTACTGGTGCTGGTATGATTCCTAAAGATATGGCCAACTACTCAGATGAAGATAGAAAAAGAGTAGAGATTGACAGGAAGGCCATGACTACTCTTCAGACTCCTCTCCCAAACTCTGTATACAGAGGTTTTAAGAAGTGCAAAACAGCTAAACAGCTGTGGGATGCACTGAAGCTGATGTATGAAGGCTCCTCTGAAGCCAAGGAGAACAAGAAAGATCTTCTGAAGCAGCAGTTTGAAAATTTCACCTTTAAAGCAGGTGAAACCATGACCCAACAATACTTCAGGTATGTTGAGATTGTGGATACCCTAGTGGATGGAGGAGTTCCTCTTGAGAACAGAGACATTGTAAGGAAGTTCATGTCCTCACTTCCTAGGCAATGGACACACTATTGTGTGGTGATCAAGAGGACTGAGAACCTTAAAACTCTTACTCTGACAGAGTTATATGGGATTCTCAGTGGATACCAGATGGAGATGAACATACAAGGTTCATCTGGCAACTCCAACAATCAAATGGGTTCAGCCCTTCATGTGGTTGAAAGGGACAGCATAGAACCCCAACATCATCTCTTATGCTACCCTGACAACTCACAAAAGGTCCTTTCATCACCTTCCCGAGACACCAAGGGAAAACTTTACTCAAGGAAGTCCATTCCAAGAGACAAGTTCTTCTCAGCCTTTGTGTCTACTGATGAAAGCTGTGGGAATTATCTCTTCACTCTTGAAGACCTGGACTGCATTCATCCAGATGACCTGGAATACATGGAGATAGTTCAGCAGATGGCTCTCCTCACTCACAGAGCCAAGAAGTTCTACAAGAGAACAGGAAGAAGATTTCCAAGCAATGCTACCAGTGGAAAGTTTGGGCTGGATAAAAGCAAAGTTAAGTGTTACAACTGTAACCTTATGGGTCACTTTGCTAGGGAGTGTAAGGCACCTAAAGCAAATGGGAGCCAAACACCACCCAGACCAAACTACACTGACAAAGCTCCTCAGTCTGAGAAGCCTAAGCAACATGCTGCTGTTGCTGTTGAAGAAGGAGGCTTTGACTGGAGTTTTCAGGCGGAAGATGCTTCTCCAAACCAAGCACTGATGGCTGACCATGATGAAGCCAAGGTATTGGAACATCTCTGTACTCCTGAATGCATTGCTAAAGTGAATAGATACAGGTCCTACAACTTAGAGATGAGATCCGATCTTGAGTCATTAAACATATTAAAATCTGATTTTAGAAAGTCTGAAAATGATTACAAGTTAAAAATAGAAGATTTGGAGAAAACCATTTCAGTACTAAAACATGAACATACAGATTTTAGAACTCAGATCCAAGATCTCATAACTAAATTGACTGAGTGCCAGGCTGAGCTTGTGATCAGCAAAGCCAAGGCAGAGAAAAGTGTTCTTGAAGAAGAGACCTTCAAAAACATGATATCCTCATCCCTGCACAACAAAGTGTGCTATCAAAATAGACAGGGACTAGGATCAAATGAGATAGCTCCTCCACACACAATCTTGTCTGTAAGATATCCTAGGTGTGGAACTTGTGAAGATGAGCTTCCTCTCATAGATCCTATAAGTGAGGATGATGAAGAAGTGATAGTGAAGAATTCCTCTGAGAAGAGTGAAGAAGAGGATTCTTCCAAGGGCCACTATCCTTCTGAGGAGAAGAAATCATCTGTGATGACCAAGTCCAAAAGAAAGAACTTGATCAGGAAGAGCAAAAGGAAAGCAAAGAAGGCTCAAGAAATCAAGGCTACTTTTGATGCTAAGCAGAAACAGTTTTTATCTCTGCAGGTTTCAAAGTAGTAAGGACTGAAGACATCAACCAAGACTCCTCATCTAAGAGTCCTGGTTCATGTTCAAATCATCTCAGAGCAAAGAAGAAGACTGAGCTGCTGTGTACCACTGCTGCACAGCCTGGACCATCAAACTCCAAGAACAGTTCACAGCCCAAAGAACTGTCTCAGCATCTACCAAGATGAAGGTGGAGAAGGGATGTGACCAAAGCCAGTCTTGCTCTCAAAAGGAGACTCTTTTGAAGAAGAAAATGTTATGTGTCATGTGAAAATACTTCTCACATTGCTAAGGATTGCCCATACAATCCTAGAAGTACCATCCACATGACCAATACAAAGACTTCAAAGAATCTCAAGAAGTCTCAAGCTTCGGAAGGAAAGTCTGTTTCCTTCGGAAGCTCCAAATCAAAGAAAAGGTAAATGGAAAATTACCTTCGGAAGTAAAATTGGTCTCGGAAGAAAGGAGTTCTTCCGAAGCACTGAAGTCTGCTGCAGTGACTGCAGAATCTTCCGAAGGTTCAGTCATCAAACCTGTGAAGTTCCAAAAGCTTCAAGGTTTTGAAGGTCAAGTCCAAGAGTCCAAAGGTGGTGTGGAAGTCTAAGAAAGACCAAATGACTGAAATTTCTCCATCAACAATAGCTGAAGATCCTCACAGTACAACCATAGGATCTATTACTGTTGCATTACCTTCTATTACACTTACTGAGCCCAAGACAAGTACGGCTTGGGTTTCCAAATGTAACTAATCATTTTCTTTGTGCAGGAACAGCTCAAGACAAACGGAAACGTCTGGATAATTGACAGTGGCTGTTCCAGGCACATGACAGGCAATAGGTCTCTACTCCATAATTTTGAGAGAATTGATGGAGGACCAGTTGCTTTTGGAGGAGATGAAGGTGGTTACATTTCTGGAAGGGGCAAGGTCACAAATGGTAAGCTCAGCATTGAAAAGGTAAACTTTGTTAAGGAGCTTGGGTACAATCTTCTGAGTGTATCCCAATTTTGTGATCAAAGACATAACATGCTCTTTACTGAGCATGAGTGCATTGTTCTCAAGCCTGGTGTGGTCATTCCTCATGAGCACATCCTGCTCAGAGCCCCTAGGAAAGGGAACATGTACAAGATGGATTTGCAAGAAACATCTCCCTCTGGAGAAGTTTCATGCTTTCTATCTAAAGCCAATAGTGATGAGTCTTTCCTATGGCATAAAAGAATGTGCCATGTAAACTTTAAAAACATGAATAAATTGATTAAGCATGATCTGGTAACTGGAATGCCAAAGAAAGAGTTTACAAGTGATGATCATTGTGTTGCATGCCTGAAAGGGAAGCAACATAAGGCATCCCATAAGCCTAAGGAAATGAACTCCATCACTACACCCCTACACTTGTTACATATGGATCTCTTTGGCCCCACCAGTGTAATGAGTTTAGGAAGGACCTTATACTGTCTAGTGATCACAGATGATTTTACAAGATTCACTTGGGTCTTCTTCCTTAGAACTAAGATGAGACTCCTGAGATTCTAAAGAATTTCATCTTAAAGATTGAGAATCAATGTGATCACAAGGTCAAAACCATAAGATGTGATCAAGGAACTGAATTCAAGAACCAAATCCTTGATACATTTTGTGATGAAAAGGGTATTACAAGACAATACAGTGCTCCCAGGACTCCTCAGCAAAACGGAGTTGCTGAGAGGAGAAACAGGACACTTATTGAAGCTGCAAGAACTATGTTGTCTGACTCTAAACTGCCTATCACCTTCTGGGCAGAGGCAGTTAATACTGCTTGCTATGTGCAAAACAGAGTTTTAGTAGTTAAGACACATGGTAAGACTCCTTATGAACTTTGGCACAAGAGGAAACCTTTCATTGGTTTTCTCAGGTCATTTGGATGTCCCTGCACCATCTTGAATACCAAAGATCAAGTTGCCAAGTTTGCTGAGAAATCAGACGATGGACACTTCATTGGATACTCTTCCCAAGCTAAAGCTTATAGAGTATACAATCTCAGAACTAGAATTATTGAGGAGTCAGCCAATGTGACTTTCAATGAGCACACACCCAGTGTGGCTGGTTCTGGTCCGGATTGGCTATTTGATCTTGATTTAGTTACCAACTGTTTTAATAAATCTTGTGAGCATGTTTCAGGATCTGCAGAAAATTAAATACAGGTGATCCTGATCCAAGATTTGAGCTAGGAAGACCTTCAGCTCCAGTTGAAACTACTTCAGCAAATGAGGTTTCTATCAGCACAACAATGACAAATCCAGCTGATACATCTGGCATGCCTTCAAATTCCAGCTCAGAGGCTTCTCAACCAGATAAAGACATCTCAATTGCAGAAGACAACAATGGTGATGGTGATAGTGATCAAGAATTTCTTGATGCTAATAACCATACCATAGATGACAACATCAATGATGTCACACACTCATTGGATCAAGTTAATCTTGATAGTGTGATAATGTGGAGGATCAATCTTCAAGACCAGATCTAAATTTCTCAAATTTGGATCTATCTCAGCAACTTGCTGTGATCCCTCAGCTAAGGATCCACAAGTCTCATCCTACCACAAACATCATTGGAGATGTTATCTCCGGGGTAAAGACAAGAGGGCAAACCCATGAAGCAAATGTTTGTCTTCACTCTTGTTTTCTATCCCAGTTAGAGCCAAAGAAAGTTGAGGAGGCTCTAAAGGATGGAAGTTGGGTTGAAGCTATGCAACAAGAGCTGCTTCAATTCAAAAGGCAGAAAGTTTGGAACCTTTGTCCTCTCCTCATGGGAAGACTACCATTGGAACCAATGGGTTTTTAGGAATAAGAAGGATGATAGAGGAATCATCATCAAGAACAAGGCAAGACTAGTTGTTCAAGGATACACACAAGAAGAAGGGATTGATTACACTGATGTCTTTGCTCCTGTAGCAAGACTAGAAGCTGTTAGGATATTCCTGGCATTTGCTGCATCCAAGAATTCAAAGTCTATCAACTTGATGTAAAGTGTGCTTTCTTATATGGAGTGATTGATGAGGAGGTTTATGTCAAACACCACCTGGTTTTGTAGATCCTGATCATCCTGATTATGTCTGCAAGCTTGACAAAGCTCTTTATGGGCTGCATCAGGCACCCAGGAAGTGGTATGAGACACTGTCTGAGTATCTCTGTAAACATGGATACAGGAGAGGTACTATAGATGGAACTCTCTTCATCAAAGGACAAGGAAAAGACATTCTGCTAGTTCAAGTATATGTGGATGACATCATCTTTGGTTCAACCAATTCAAAGCTCTGCAAAGACTTTGAAAAGCTGATGAAAGACAGATTTGAAATGAGTTCAATGGGAGAACTCAACTTCTTTCTGGGAATTCAAGTGAAGCAGGTTGAAGATGGCATCTTCATAAGTCAGTCAAAGTATGTTCAAATATACTCAAGAGATTCAACATGACTGATTGTAAGATTGCTAAGACACCCATAGCCAGAAACCACTCCCTTGGTCCAGATCTTGAGGGGGAGTGTGTAGATGAGCACTTATACAGGGCTATGATTGGGTCTCTTATGTATCTTACAGCTAGCAGGCCTGATATCATGTTTGCTACATGTATTTGTGCAAGATATCAAGCAAACCCTAAGATGTCTCACTTAATTACTGTGAAAAGGATTTTAAGATACCTCAAAGGTGCTTCAACACTTGGTCTATGGTATCCAAAGAATCCTAATTTCAATCTGTATGCCTATACAGACAGTGATTATGGTGGTTGCAACATGACTGCAAAGTCTACATCTGGGGGATGTCAATTCCTTGGTGGAAGGGTTGTCTCATGGCAATGCAAGAAACAATCCTGTGTGTCTGCATCAACTGCTGAGGCTGAATACATTGCTGCTGCAAGCTGCTGTGCTCAAGTGCTTTGGATTCAAAATCAGATGCTAGACTATGGATTTAACTTCAAAGAGACTCCTATCCACATAGACAACAATAGTGCTATCTCTATCACTGAGAACCCTGTGCAGCACTCAAGGACCAAACACATCAACATCAGGTATCATTTAATAAGAGATAACTATGAAAAGGGATTAATTAAACTAGTCAAAGTTCACACAGATGAACAATATGCTGATCTGTTCACAAAAGCTTTTGATGAACAGAGATTTAAGTATCTGATATCAGCTATTGGGATGATTAACTTTGAGTAGACTTTTTCTTAAAACTAATTCTAATTATTTCTTCTTAAAAATTTGTGTGTCCTAAGTTGTCTAGTTCATCACTTTCATAAGCTCATGTTTTCTTTGAATGTAAAACTCTTTTTGAAGACTTTCCTTAGATTCTTGAAAATTTTCTGATACTTCGGAAGATAACGTTTTACCTTCGGAAGAAAAATATGTCTTCAAAATAAATGACTGTCTAAGAGATTTTACCTTCGGAAGAAGTCAAAATTTATCTTCCGAAGCTTATTCTTAACTTAGACACTTATTCATTTTTAAGGACTTTTTTCTTCCGAAGCAAAATTACTTTCGGAAGCTTTGTTCATCTTATACAAAGCATCCAAGAGTTTATTTCTCTCCGAAGCATAAATCTTCACTCTCAGGAAAATTCTTCCGAAGCCATTTTAGCTTCGGAAGCTTTTTCAATCAAAACTTCCGAAGACAAATTACTTTCGGAAGCTTTTCGAATTCCAAGAAAACTACTTTTTGAGCAAAAAGGTAAACTACTTTTTCAGAGGTGGGACCGACATACGGATTTCAAAGTTTATCCTCTTTCATTAAACTTTATCTGAAATCCTCTCTCTCATATAAACCCAACGGTTTCCCCCTCTTCTATCATCTGCTTTTCTTCCAAACCTAAAACCCAAAGCTTTCTCTCTGAAATTTCTTTCCCATTTTTTTCTCTTCATCTCTGAGCTACCTCACAATGGCTGACCTTGCTCACAGAAATGATCCTAACTTTGCCATGCAGCTACACAGACAACACAATCAGGTTGCTCTGTTATGCTCTGACAAAGATCCTCATTTCTCAGAGGTTTGCCGTTTCTTGTCTTTGTCTCACTACTTCACCTCCCTAACCATTGATCCTACTCTATATGAGGATCACTTGCTTGAATTCTGGAAGACCTGCCAAGAGGTCATTATGGATGGGGAGAAGGCACTGTCTGCCACAGTGCAGGGGAGAACAATCTTCATCACTCCGGCCATCATCAACCGACATCTTCAGCTGGATGATGAAGAAGGTGAAGTGTTCTTCCCAAAGGAAGCGGTTAATCATTCCTTCGAGCAGATGGGCTATGAAGGAGATTTCTCTGTAAAGACCTTCAGGAAAGGGAAGGTCTCATCCCAGTGGAAATACCTGCTCCATGTGGTTATCCACAGCTTATCAAACAAGCATGGTGGATGGGACCAGATTCCTGAGGATCTCTCCTTTATAGTTCATGGAATGATTCAGGGGGTCAAGTTCAGGTATTCACAATTTGTTTATACTAATTTACTTGCAAACTTAGACTCCTTAGAATACTACATGTTTCCTAGATATGTTCAACACATTCTCAACTGTGAACTGGGCTCACAGTTGAGGGAAACAGGTAATATTCTTAAATTGGGACAGATGAAGCCCGACATCTTTAAAATTATGAAGAAGCCAACTGTAGGCTTCTCAGGGGTAGAAACAGCCCTAGTCCCAAAAATGTTAGAGCTCATTGCTCAAGGTGACAACCTAGCAGTCCAAGCTAGTGTTGAACCCACACCTACTGCTCTCCAACCCTCTACACAACCTCAAATATCCATCACCTACCAAAGAAAATCCAAACGAACCCCTGCTCAGACTATTCAGTCTGTGGAGGCCCCCATATACTCACCAATACAGGAAGAAGTGGATACTGGAGCTCCCACTTCTCCTGAGGAGCAGACCACTCCCATTGTTTCAAGAATCAGTGATGAGGTTCTCATGCTCACACTGATGAGCTCACTAGCCCAACAGCCTTAAGCTCACTCTGAGTCTCAACACTCAAGTGAACAACCTTCAGGGGACAGCTACCATCCCCAGCCTTTGGATCTCAACCAACCAATTCCCAACCTATCCTTCTATACTGATGAAGACTTAGGATTCAGTGAGTACCATGAGTCTCTCTTCCCATCCCCTACTCAAAGAGAGATGAGTACCTCTGACTCTCCTCAGTCTATCCCACATCAGTCACCTATTACTGAGGTGGACACTTCTGAACCTGTTCAGGATGTCCATATGGAAGAGGCTCTCACTTTTGAAAGTGATTACATCATTAAGACCTCAACCATGGCAACTCAGCCCTCTGGCATCTCAACTGAGGCTGCCAGTGAGCAGAGGAAAACCAGCAGCCAAGAAACTCAAGCTGGTGGTGAGCGAGAGGACTTTGGTCCAATCATCTCATCCCCCAGTGATTCTTCTGATGAAGATGAGGGGAACTTGAGACTAAAGGTGCAGAAATTGTCAAAAACATGCACCTATTTAGTCTCTAAGGTTAGTCACTTGGAATCTCAGGTGACTACCTTACAAAACAGGGTCAATGATCAGCAACTTCAGATTTCATATCTAAAGGAAAAACTAGCTGGGAGACCTTTAAGGAGAGCTCAACCAGGAACACAAGAACCTGTGGAAGTGATTGACTTATCCTCCAGCTCACCTATGCAAGTAGGTGATGCTACCAAAAAGGGGAGAAAGTTATTACAATCACAGAACCTGGGAGTTCTTCAAAGAGAATGGACATAGAGGACTCACCATCCTCACTTGCTGTTGTGCATTCTCAGCAACTTCCTCAAGTTCACATTAATGTGGACTCTATAGACTCAATCATCAGGAGTCTCTTTGAGGAAGGTATACCAAGGGCTGTCTCATCTCCACCACAAGGAACTGGCAACTACATCATAAGGTGGAGGTATGATGAGGACAGAAGAGCCCTTATACTTCACAGAGTTCAAGGCCAACAAGAAGTCTTTCAGTTCCAAAGCCTGAGCTTCTATGAAAGACTGGATTTAGTCAACATGCCACTTGTCAATCCAAGCAAATCTAGACAAGCTGACAGGCTGGCTCAAAGAATCCAAGACAGGATCCTTGCAGAGTTCTCTCTAAGAAGGAGACTTAGGCAATCAGGCAATGTCATCGGTCAACTGGATGTTGAGGTGGACCCTAAGATTAGTTTCATAGGGGAAACCTTGGCTGAAGGCCCAGTGGCAGAACCTGAGACCCTTGTCTCACCATCAACAACTGCTGCAGAGGTCCAAACTCCATCTGAGACACCTGCTGGTGAAGGTGTTTCTCAGCCTCTCTCTGGCCAGAGCATGGAAGCTACACCAAGCAATGAAGGCCAAGCCTCAATCCACCCTGAGTCACAAAGGTCTGTTGGTGACAAAGGGAAAAGGATAATGACTCCTGAGGAAATTGAGGAGGAAGAGAGAGAGAGGAAAAGGAGGCTAAGGGGAGAAAGTTCTTCTGGGTCATCTAAATTCATGCAAGCTGCAATCAGGGCTGCCCCCAGACCAAATACTAAAGATGATGAGTTAAGGGCAGTCAGGATTACCTATTTACAGACCAGGAACTATGATGTTGATGAAATCATCTCCCTCCCCTTAGAAGAGTTGAATGAGCTGGCTGACATGGAAGTGTCAAGAGAGATAAAGGAGAAAGAAGATGCAAGGTTACTTCTCCAATTCAAAGAGGAGAAGAGACAGAAAAGACTTTACAAGCATACTCCCACTCTCTCTCCAGTTCAAGAAAGTCCTGCACAGGAAGATGTGGCTCCACAAAACCTCAGGTAGATAAAGAAGAGGATAGAATCAAAATGATAAACTACCTGAGTGCCACAGGCTTCTATCAGGCAAATGCACTTCTTCCCCTGTCCTATGACTTCATTGAGTTCGAGTACTTAAAGCAACTTGAGCTTGAGCTAGTCAAGAAAGAAAAACAACCAAAAGGAAGCTAAGGGAAGAAGCTGCAAAGTCAAGAGCCATCATTCAAAAGAATGCAAAGAAGTCTGCTGACAGACAAAGAATGATGAGCTTCTTGAAGTCATATGGATTCTCCGGAGGAGACTTGGTCCCATGTCTCTATCTACAATGGATGAGCATATAAGGGTGATCAAGCAGAAGATTAAAAGTGGTGAATTGATTGACTTGCACTCTCTTCCAAGTCAAGTCCCACCTGAAGTGGAGGTCAAGTTTGAACAACCAGAGACACCTGAACCAGAACCTCCAGCTGAGCCTCAGCAAACTTCATCTTCTGATCCAAGACAGGGTCAAACTCCCTCTCCTTCTGAACCTGTGAGGGAGGAACACCCAACTGAGAAAGACACTGATGATCAACATGGTGCTGCAGACCAGTCTTCTCAGTTAAAGACATTAAAGAGGAAGAAGAAAATGCTTCTAAACCAAAGACTAAAAAGAAGAAGCCAAAGTCATCTACCTCTACACCCCAGGCTGAATCAGATCAACCTGAGGAAGTGCATGATGAGGCAACCCAATCAACTCCTATGCAAGTGGCTCCTCTAGCAACTGAGACACCTATCTTGTCCTGGACTTATTCTACCAATCCAGAAAGATGGCATGTTGTCAGAGATCAAGGTGTTGAGAATGTCTACTCCTGGCAAGACATAATCAACTTACCTCTGCATGATCTCTTTGAAATGAGAAGATACTATGAGAGTCTTGATGATCCTGACCACCAAATGAAGAAAGGAATGGTCTTGATTGTACTGAAGACTACCAACATCTGAAGATCTTCTAAGTGTTTTGGTAGCATCAGCCTAGGGGGAGTTTGTAAGGATTCCTTAAGTCTGATGCAACCCAAAACATCCAAAGTGTCTCAGCAACATGCACTAAGTACTGAAGTGAAGAATGCTTCGGAAGTTTTACACAATACATTAGAAAACATTCTAAGTGTAAAATCTTCCGAAGCCAAGACCAATATCTTCCGAAGCCAACATGAAGTCTTCCGAAGCTTCAAGAGACAAAGTCTTCCGAAGCTTCACCCTATGAAGACAGATTTCTTTCGAAGACTTTTAGTACACATGCTTTATCTGATGTACTGTTCCATAAAGCACCTTTTCCGCTGATCTGATAAGTCACCAACTTACAAGAGTTGGTGAAAAGGTCCATGCTTTTGGTAACTGTACATTGAGGTCTTGAGTCTGAAACTTTCCACTTTATGTACTTTATCCTTTTTGTAATGTATAAGGATGTGAGCTATGGCATGTCATAGTCACAAGGTCAAAAGGCAGATATGCCTTTTGATTCTACAATTGATTTTGTTAGTGTCTAGTCAATTGTATCCAGCTGGCTTTCATAGTATAGCCGGCTGTAGGTTGTAGTATAAGTATTTCAAGTTTCTTGTATCTTAAATACTTTGTAACACTTGTAAAAGAACTTGAGAAAGCAATATACTGCATCCTTGAAAACCATATTCTCCTGTTCTGTCTCTTGCTTTACTTGTGTTCTTTGTATCACTTTTGGTTAACCCAGTTTACTGTTTGATTAGAGTTTAGATAATCTCCTCATTGTGTTGTTGTGTTGTAATTGTGTTGTAATTGTGTTCAAACCCTTAAACGATCCTGCATTAAGCATTGTCCAAGCTACATCATAGGCATGTTCATAGGAATTCATTTAGAATAGACTAACAAAATTAGTTCCTAATTTCTTTGTAAACCTGTCTCTCCTAAAAACCTAAATTGTTCAAACTTGGGTCCTCATTTCACCTAGTTTAACCGTTCTTTGTGTTGAGCATATAAGTCATTTAGTGTGTCCACGCTTGTCAAATAGTCTAGGCTTAATGTTATGCACCTGATGTTGTAAACACATGAAACTGGGTCATTCGCAGGAGCATAATGCGAATGAGACTCAGTCGTACACTGAGCCACGCTAATGGACCAGCCGTGGCGACTGAGAGGTGCAATTGGGACATTCGTAAGACTGAACCATAAGTATGGTCTAGTCGTACGATTGCACCTAGGCATGGTCCAGTCGTACGATTGAACCATACGCCGGTCCAGTCGTACGATTGAACCATACGCATGGTCCAGCCGTATTATTGAACCATACGCATGGTCCAAACGCACAAATGGGCCCAGTCGCATCTAATAGGGGCCGAGGCCTATATATACTAGTTTTCAATGTGTAGAGAAAAGAGGGGGATGGAGAGGAGTCTGCCCGAACCTAGGGCTGCCGAATGAGAGGGGAGATCATGCTCGATCTTCCCCTTGCCAAGAGTCTTGATTCTTATGTTGTAACAAGCTTGTAATCGTTAGGTTTATCAATGAAACCATTCAATTATAGTTCGTATTATTGTTTGACTTTTGGTTTGATGTTTATCCTTCCGTCAAGAACATGCTTGGATGTTTATCGATCCGGAGAGAAACCGACTTCACAATTGGTATCAGAGTCGGTTACTGCTGGAATGATCTAACAATCATTCTAGCAACCCGAGCTCTTGATTTCTGGATTGAATTTCAGATCTTGACGTTAAACCCACTTCTTGTTCTTCGTGTTTTGCTCAGATCTTGTTACATGTGTTGCTTCTATGTTGAAATCGAATTCGAAACCACGTTCCTGTCACCCTTTCGAATCTGATGATGTCTACTTTGTCTCGGTTCATGTTGAATTCGTCAATTTAGGGTTTTGGGCAGCCCTGGCGACTGCAGATCTGAAAATCTGCGTGCAGACCCGTTCATGCGACTGGGCCATACGAATGGACCATTCGTACGACAGGGCCATGCGAATGGACCATTCGTACGACTGGACCATGCGAATTAGCCATTCGTACGACTGGGCCAGTCGTATGTTCAATCGTGCGACTGGACTAGTCGTATATTCAATCGCACTAATGAGCCATCCGCATTGACTCATTCGCATTTGTTCCAGACTAAAAAAATAAATAATAAATAAAATAAAATAAAAAAGAGTCTGGAACAGCTTCTGCACGGATTTGAAGATGAGCAAAGCATATTCACCCAGAGGTTCGTTTGTCAAATAAGTTCGATGCGTACCCCATTATTTGTCGGATTTCCAGAATAGTTGAATGTAATTGGAACACGAAAGAGAGAAGAGAAGATGTCAGCAGTTGGTGCTGATTTTGTGGGGTAGTCAGGAGATCTGACTACTTATGGGCCAATCAACTTATATTTATCCGCACAGAAAGGATTCTGCTTCTTAGGGGGAATCCTTGTATATTGAAAGTGAAGACACAATCAGAAAGTGATGATGTGAACCGGTTTCAGATGATGAATCTTCGTGTGTGCTGATTTGGTTGATACTGTCAGCTGTGGATTGGAACCTTCAACCTTTTGCCCAATACACCGTGTCAAGACGCAAGGAGATCACAATGTCTATATATTGGGATGTGCTGAATGTGAGGGGGATTTCTGCAGGTGGTGATGTTAATCAGGTTAGCCTGTGTGAAGATTGAAGCAATGGAAAACTGTTCGTATCATTATCTAGAAAAATCAGTCATATGGGGAATCTTACTGCTGTGATGGTGTTCTGCAAAGTAAACGAAAGCTATTATGCCTAAATTCATTTTCAGGGATGTGATAGTAACCTGACGGATCGGCAACGTTGGCTAATATGGTTTTCGTTTGATTCTATTGGCAACCAGAGCAAAGATTGACTAAAGATTGTAAGAGGTGTTATCTACTATTTGCAAGCAACGTACAAGGGGGAATTTGTTGAGCATATATAGTCATATATAGTGTGTCCGTCGCTTGTCGAATAGTCTAGGCTTAATGTTATGCACCTGATATGTTGTAAACACATGAAACTGGGTCATTCGCAGGAGCATATGCGAATGAGACTCAGTCATACGACTGAGCCATGCTAATGGACCAGCCGTGCGACTAAGAGGTGCGATTGGGACATTCGTAAGACTGGACCATAAGTATGGTCCAGTCGTACGGTTGAACCATAAGCATGGTCCAGTCGTACGATTGAACCATACGCATGGTCCAGTCGTACGATTGAACCATACGCATGGTCCATTCGCACGAATGGGCCCAGTTGCATCTAATATGGGTCGAGGCCTATATATACTAGTTTCAATGTGTAGAGAAGAGAGGTGGATGGAGAGGAAGTCTGCCCGGAGCCTAGGGCTGCCGGATGAGAGGGGAGATCATGCTTGATCTTCCCCTTGCCAAGAGTCTTGAGTCTTATGTTGTAACGAGCTTGTAATCGTTAGGTTTTATCAATGAAACCATTCAATTATAGTTCGTATTATTGTTTGACTTTTGGTTTGATGTTTATCCTTCCGTCAAGAACATGCTTGGATGTTTATCGATCCGGAGAAAAACCGACTTCACACTTTGATATTTTTGTAGGAGTCATCCAGATATATGATGTGGCTCAAGGACTTATTGACCAATTATCGGATTATAAATGGATGGTATGTCTCATTTGTTGGTGATAAGAAAGGAGGAAAAATGATCAGTCAAGGAAAAGTTTCCAATGGCTCCCTAACTTGTAACAAATGATTTTTTCAGGTATTCTTGGGTAAGATTTCTTGCCCACAAGGGAGAGGTTGCTGAGGAGTGGTAGAAGTTAATACTTTTAATTGAGACGATAAGCAACAGGAAGGTTTTAGCAATTAGAAGTGACAACGGTACTAAAGGTAGGAATGAGATCTTTGACTCATTTTTTGTTGCAAGGGAATTTTAAGACAATTTAGTGCTGCAAGGACTCCTCAATAGAATGGCATGGCTGAACGAAAAAATCGCACTCTTATTGTAGCTACTCTTACAATGTTGATGAATCGTCCTTACCCATCATCTTTTGAGCCGAGGCTATGAATTGTGCTTCATATGTTCTGAATAGGGTGTTGACGGTCAAAGACAAAATGAAGACACCTTATTAATTATTTCATAAGAGGAAGCCTTTAGTTGACTTCTTTCATCCACTTGGTTGTTCGTGCACTTTATTGAATACTCAAGCGTAGAAGACGAAATTCAATGCTGCGTTTGATGAATGTTACTTCGTTGGCTATTTCTCTTCTCAAAAAGCTTATAGGGTATATAACAAGAGAAAACATATTGTTCAAGAGTCCTTTTATATTGATTGGCAGGAATCTAATTCCTCTAATGTTCAATGTGAGCCAACATGGTTCTTTGACTCCGATACGGTGTTTAATTATTTTAATCTTCCAGTTTTCAACGATGATTCATTTAGCTCCAATGTTCAAACAAATATCAATCCTCTAACCCTGAACATATCATAAGTCAAGACCCTCCTACTATGTCTGTAAACGATGCTAAATCAGCTGATATTGCATCTTCATCTTCATCATTTGACGTTCAACCTCCACCTATTTTTGCATCCCCTCCCTCTACACGTACATCTACCTCATCTCAGCCGGTATCACCTATCACTCCGATTGACTCTACCTTACCATCAATCTCACCCTTATCCATCCATCAACAACTAATTAGCCAACCATCATCAAATATCCTACCCATGCCTTTTGATTTCAAAACCTTGAATGATCATCCACATGATAGCATCATATGATCTACCATCGATGGAGTTCGGATGCGGAGTCTATTTGGTTTGATTAACGTTTGTTTATACTCTTCTTTTATATCCCAAATCGTCCTAGAATGTTGATACAGCTCTTCTAGACCCTTGCTGGGTTGAATCGATGCAATTAGAGCTACAACAGTTTAGGAAACTCAAAGTGTGGACTCTGGTCGACCTTCCACCAAACAAATCCCCAATTGCCATGAAGGAAGTGGATGGTGAAATGCTAATTGTACATATTTATGTTGATGATAATATCTTCAGCTCCACCAATCCTAAATTTTGTTGGGAGTTCAAGGAGGTGATGTGAAGTCGCTACAAAATGAGCATGATGGGGGAGATGTGCTTTTTCCTTAGGATACAGGTAGAACAAAAGCCGGAGGGAATTCTCATTCATCAAGAGAAGTATGTTATAGAGATTTTGAAGAACTTTTGAAGAAATTTAAGATGGATGGAGTTTCTCCTGAAATGACTCCATTTACTGCTCAAACATGTCTCACTCCTGACGATAATTGGATTCCTGTTGATGCCCATCTTTGTAGATCAATGATTAGTTCCCTTATGTATCTTACAACAAGTAATCCTAACACCACCTTTGTTGTAGGATATTGTGCTAGATACCAATCTGCCCCAATGGAGTCTCATGAAAAGGCTGTAAAAATAATATATATACACACAAACACACACACATATATATATATATACACACAATAATAATGACATATTGTCTAGTAAGAAATTTCTACTTCTTGCTTATTTCTAGAAATTTTGAGGGAGAATATATGAAATGATCTTCTTGTTTTTCTTTGTAGAATAAAATGAGAAGCCTGAATGATGTAAAGGAAGTTAAGAGTATTGTGTGGGATATGCTTGATAGGTTCAGCCAAAAAGCGAAAATAAACAGTATACTCGTAGCTTAATAAATAGAGCAAGAAACTTGATGACTTAGATAATCCCCTTGATATTCTTGGCCTTCGTAAAGATTCAAGTCCTTGTTCAAAATGGGTTGAGAATGTGATATCTCTGTTTTGAGTTATTCTTGTCTAAAGTATCTTTGTGTCAAACCATTCCACCCTATCGTAAAAGCTATATGCTTTTTCACCTTTTTACCTAAGATGCTCCTTTCTATATTACTTTTAGTGCTAATCTCTGTGCTATGTGTGAACATTGACCTAGAGTGATGATCTCCTATGTTGTATGATAGCACTGACCTGGAGCTCTCATCGGCACAATATGATGATCTTCTTTGTTATACGTAAGTATACATGAAGCTCTTATCTAAAAGACTTAATTGATCATCTCCTTTGTTATACATAAGTACAGAACTAGAGCTCTAATCATTTGATGTTATAAGGGATTTGCTTCTTATGGAATAAGACCTATGTTGCTTCTGAGAGGAAGAGTCATACAGAGTGTGCAATTGTTCAATATATCATAAGGATAGGATAAGTTTCTACACCAAATGTTTATGGGATCTGGGTCATTCTATTTTTCTTTAAGAAAAGAATCAAAACATGATAACAGTAGCTACGGTGCACTTGTTGATGTGTAGAAGACATGGACTTAAAATGATTAATATATCAACAATTCCACCAAACTTCAACTCTTCTTAAGATTTTTTCAGCTTCTCGTTCGTATCCTTTTATTTTGTTGATTTTGTTTTCACAAAACTTTACGTAAAGATTGGTGAGGATTTGTGAAGCAAATTCTATCTTTATTTGTTTTACTTTATTTTTATTTTTTCTTTTAAAACTATTTTTACTTTTATTTTATTTTATTTTTTTAATAAAGGGAAACTAGGTCAAATTTTAAAATTTTTTAGGTCGTCAGCGAAATAAAAATTTTGCTAGTTGTTTCACACCGCGAAGCTGTAGCTTCACCGGCTCCTTCGCAAGTGGCATGATCAATTTCGTCCAAAGTTTCATCCAGCGAAATTGCATCTCCGCTCGACGAAACTATTGTTCCACTATATACGAAACTATGTGCTATATAACTCATTTTGTGAAGTTGCTCATCCATTTCGCACATTCGTATTTTCTAAGACGTAGGGTTTCACCGTGTATCTTTATTAGCAAATCTTCTCTTCTGTGATTTTTTGTTCCTGTTGACCATTGTATTACCTTCGCAAGTGAGTTTCGTGTCGGATTCTATATGCCCAAGACACGTAGAACATTGATGCGGTTAGTACGTTATGATCCAAGTCGGTACCCAATAACAAGCTTAGCAAACACCAATTAATATTTAATTAATGATATGATCGTGCAATTAAATATTTATACCAATTTAGAAAATGGGTTTTCTAAATAAGTTGCATATGAGAGGGAACAACTTATTAGGATATTTTGTTCAATAATATTATTTGAAATGTCATTTAAATTAGTTAGATGACATCAACTAATAATGAGAAATTATAACTTATAAGTTAAATGGTTAATTGTGTAAGTTATATAACTTGTACATGCAATTAAATGGTTAATTGCATGTCTAGTTAAAAGACCATTTAATGTATGATTGTGTGATAAAATTTAAAAGGGGGAAACCCTTTTTAACTTAAAATTTCGGCCACCGCCCTTAACATATCATTGGTTCTTTTATTTTGAAAGACTACACACATCATAAATGTTTTTGGGGTCTTCATTTTTCTCAATACACTCAACACATGCAAACCAGCCAAAAACTCTCTCTTCTCTCCCAACAAACTCGGTTCTAGCAGCTTTCCTTTGTGGGTTTTGAAGGTTTTTTGGTGGTGTTTCTTCCTAACAACAAGGTGCTTTGCAAGGGCTTGGGGTATAGACACTTGAGGGCTTCTTCTCTTGAAGTCTTGGTCGTTTTTGGTGCATCTAACACCTCCATTCTTGGTCGACATTTCAGCTGCAGAAAGGTAGTTAATCACAGCTTTATATAGCTGTGATTTTATGTGCATTTCATTATGTTCATAGCTTGTTCATTCACATAAATGATCCTTTTTGATTTGGGTTTGTTTTTCATCTTAAAACATAACTAAGAACATGAAATTTTCAGCTTTAAAATCGGTTTTAAAAGCTACATATCCCCTGCGTTTTCTGAAAGTTTAAATGGTTAAACATGGATTTGTGTTCTAGCAAACCCGTCAAATGGCATCAAAAGCTGGTTATGTGGATGAATTGCTTGTTTTGTCCTTTAAAATAGGTTTGAAAGGATGATAATAATCTAAATATAAGCTGATTGGGGCTGCTATGTTTCTGTTTTGTTGAATCCCCAACTTTCAAGATTATATTATACATGCTTAAGATTAAATCTTGAAAGATATATATATGTTGATATGTTGTGTTGTTTGGACAACATCTAAACCCGAATTTTTCAGTTTATATTGGCTGAAAATTCGTTGGTTTTAAGGGGATTCATAGTTATATTTTGGATGATATAATGGATGCTTATTTTAGTGCATAACCTAGCCATTGACCTTGTGTTGTTTGGGTGTTTGTAATGGTTGTATTCATTCATTCAATTGGGTTGTATTATCTATTGTTTCAAGTGTAATTTTATTTATTATTGGGTTGTAATAAATAGATTAGGTGTAATTTCATTTTACTAGATATCATGTATTAGGACCTTATATCTTGTAATATGAAGACATATGCCTTGGAAGCACAAAGGAAGACACTAAAGAAACATGGAGCATTTTGGATGCGGTTTCAAGTGGGAGGCTTTTGGAAGCTTTCTATGTGTTCTCTTGTTGTAACCTTAGAAAAGACCAAATGACAACACTTGTGAAGGCAAACAAGTGTTGTCAACATAAGGGCTATGGTTATGCACATATGATTGTTAATGTTTATGCTTGTTTAAATGTTTGTTGTTTGTTTGAATGGTTGATGTTTTGACATACATAAAAAACTCACTAACAACTTAACAAGCTCAAAATTATGGTTCTAAAAGTTTATATA